>VUQR01031345.1:0-18269 GCA_015108515.1 Hemichromis elongatus | reverse complement strand
GTTGTATTGTATGCATATTTGGTGTGGCTGTCCCTCATTCTCCCTGCCTGCAGGTGTGTGTGTGTGTGTGTGTGTGTGTGTGTGTGTGCGTGTGTGTGTGTGTGTGTGTGTTTGTGTGTGTGTGTGTGTGTGTGAGAGAGAGAGAGAGAGAGAAGAAATAGAGAGGAAGTCTATTTAGGACACTGATGGCAGCTAAAGATAGAAGGCAAGTTTTAAAGAGAGGATAGAAACACGGGATGCTTTGGATAGATCTAATGTGTGATCTTAGCCTGAATCAAGTCTGAATCAAGGAACAGATTTTGTAAATAAGCGAGGTATCGCTCTTTCTCTATTATTTGAGTCTTGTTAAATATAATCCACCTCTCATTTCCCCTCTCTAGCTACTTTTAGATGTTATCAGGTTTTGTTACTTCCTTGGTCTCTCTCTCTTCCACCCATTCTCAGTATTACTTTTTACATTCTTTTTTCTCCATTATGTTTCTGCATTGACCACACACGCTATCTGAAGCACTTCAATCATCTCCTCTTCTTGCGCACACAGCAGCATCACCAAGTAGAATTTCTGCCCCCAATTAAATAATTATATCATATACTTAATTTGGCATATTTCCAAACAGGAAGGGACAGCGACCAATTGCAAATACGTGTGCAATTCTATCAAAAGTTGGCTGGAATACCAGACGGTTTCTATAAACATGAATATGAACACGGTGGACTCCTAAACTCTGCTTTCTCCCAGCCCTGCACACCTAACTCCAATAGCCAGAGGTAATATACACAGGACAGGAGTGTGGCTTTGTTGGTAGTTAGGTAGCTTAAAACAATCTCTCCAGTGCTGCTTGCAAGTTGTTGCACTCTCTATTCAAGATCATAGGCTAGTTCATGAACATCCGTTTTTACATCTCCAGGTGAAATTATTACATCAAAGATGTGGCATATGCAAATATGCATTATTCATGAGGTAGTGTTCCAATTGGCTGGAGGCTAACCTGACGCCACAGTTTGAGCTACTTGCAATAAGTAATTATGAATAATGGAAATTAAGAGTAAATAGCTTCAAAAACAGGCTGCTGGGTGACAGAGAGGGCTCTGCAATGTACGAATGAGTTCAAGAAACCAAAACAACTTTTGGAGACTGAAACATTCCAGACTTCAATATTATTGCTTAATTTATCCTGTAAATAAATGATTTGATTTTCTTAATTGTTTAATGAATCCAGAAAACTGACCTCTTTTTTTTAAAGATTGTAATTATTTTGTTTATCAACAAACAAAATAATTCATAAACATGTTGCACCAGAAACAGAAAAGGTATTGCCCCTTGAAAAACATGATCTGTCCATATACGTAAAAGATAAAAGAGCACATACATGTATAATATACCAAATTTGATCATAAACACTTACTATTAGAGTTTATATGATGATAGTGGCTATTGTTAAGGACTGTTTTGTGCAGTTCTCATTTTTTGATGAAGAGATTTGCAGCTTAAATTAAGATACTACATAATACACAATGATCGATGATAAAAGGATATGTTCAGTGCTGGTTGTGGATGTGTAGCAATCTGAACTTCCCCTAACTGCAAACTTTTTAAATATGAATGAAGGAAAACAGCACACACGCTGAACCAAATCTCTTGCTTTCAATTTCATTTAAAAAGTTAATGCAGCTTGATTAGAGACTCCTATCAATTTAAAAAGAAATCAACAGCTGTCCTACTTCTTTACGGTGTTTGGTTTGATTTGAAGACTCTGGAAACTATGATGAAGTATTTCAGAATTTCCTGTGCTCCCAGTGCCACGATGACAGGACTGAAAGGAGAGTGTTAACCTGCTTGTGTGTCAGCCTGTCAGTTTGCAGAGTCAGAGCGGTTCCGCCATAATGCTGATTCCTCTAGTGTTGCCAAACCATAAATCAGTGTTAATAAGAATTCATATAAAATGTGCATATGGAACAACAAATCTGTTCATGCGTGCAGTTCTCGTGGCAGAGCAATTTAACAGAGCAAAATATGTGAATCCGAAAAACAGACAGTAACAAAGAGCCAATCAAACTAAAGATGTTGGGAATGACAGGAGCTTTTTCTCGGCAGACTAACCATGAAGTTCCAGCTAAACCTTCCTTCTTTGCCTGGCTGAGTCAGTCATTCCTGCGCACGCACGCACACACACACACACGCAAGCACAGTGACGCCACTGCACCCTGGGATTTGCTGCTTGCAATGCAAATCAGGTTAAAAAAGGTTCTGACAACGAACATGCTTAACTAGTCACTATGGAAACTCTGCAGGACATTGCTTGGCCTCTGCTCGGTTTGTTTGTATTTGTTTACCCCAGTTTGTTTACTATGTATCTTAGAAACACATCAGAGGCTGCGAGCCACCTCAGCACACGTATCAGCGAGAAAAAGATACCAGCTAATGATTGTGTTTATTAGATTGCATTAGATTAGATTTGATTAGATTAGATTGATTAGATTATAATGGAGTGACAACAGCAAACGTGTTGCTCTTTTCTGTCATTACATATAGCACAGTTAATTCAATTTTAAACACATTTATTTAAAATTGTAACATTTAAATAAAAAAAAATCAGAAAACAACACCGTATATACTGTATGTCATTATTATGAACCCTAAAGATAAGAAATTTAAATTAATTTTATTATCATTATTATTATCATTATCCTTCTTCTTAGTATTGTTATTATGTGTTGTCGTCTCCCTCTCCATTCCCTGCCAACTGCTGGAGGTTTCTTCCTGTTAAAAGTTTTTCCTCCCCACTGTCGCCAAAGCGTGTGCTCACAGGGATTCATATTATTGTTGGAGTTTTCTCTGTTTTCTTTCTATTTCTGTCAGGTCTTTACCTCACAATGTAAAGCTTCTTGAGGCAACTGTTGTCGTGATTTGGGGCAATATAAATAAATGTAACAAATGAATAACTCTGCATGTTTTGGGGCCATTTGTTGTAAAACATTTAAAAGCATAGCGCCAGCAAGCACATAACCTTTCATAAAATATACAATTTATAGATCATGTAATTTGCCCACCGGCCCCCCAAAAAATATTGTGCTGCTGTGTCTGCGTGTTTGAGAAAATTGGTAAATAGATTCAAGTTAGCATCTCTGTCGTCTACTCAGACCGCCAATAAACTTTCAGAAATTGGATGCACAACACTGATTGTGATGTTAATATTCTTCACACATGCACTCAGACATAGACACAGCAGTGACAGAGGAAGCCACAGTACGAGTCCATCCTCTTTTGCTCTAAACTTCCAACGTAGTAGTACTGAGAGAGTGAAGTGATCACGGTGTGAAGTTGACACATTCAGATGATGTCGGATTAACAGAAAGGGCTTTTGGAAGACTCCAGAAAGCTGCACACATCCCGATCTTCTACAAATAGCCAGAAAACCTCCAGAGCATTCAACATTACTGGATCTACTGCTTCCAAAAGTGAAAACCAGAAGGCTAAATCTAAATGCTACAACAAAAAAAATAAAAGCCTTTTCATCAGCGTTTCCAAAATGCTCATTCAATTAACTACTGTGAAAATTGAAAATCTGTTGATACAGAGAAAAAAGCCAGCTATCTTAAGCACTCACACATATTACCAGCAACACAAGGCCATATGACTCATCAAAGCCTCGTGCATTTATGTAAAACTTTAAATAAAAATGAACATTTTCTTAGTAAACTGTTGATGTGGGTACAACTTATCAGTCTGGGCTTATGGATCTCATCTGATGTGTGTATGGAGTGATGGGATGACTGTAAAATCACACTGATGACAGATAGATGTTTGCTATGGTTGAATGTAGGAACATGCACCTATGTGTGAATCGCACTGATTACTCAGGGAAAACTGAAAATGATCACACCAGTATATTAAAAAACAAATAACAGTGTATCTGAATTCGGCTGACATTTTCAGTTTGATGTTTTATAAACCTGGGTGCGACTCTTTGCACCGTCACCGCCACATGGATAAAACTGCAGACTAGTCCCTCGTACTGGTGATTTGTGCTTCATTTATATATTTGCAACCCCAAAATCTTTTTCAACTCGGCATTGAGAGGATGTTTTTGGCGCTACAAATCAAGAGATTTTTTTTTTTTTTTTTAATGGCTTTGTTATTGCGTTTCAAACACTACATTATTTTGACGAGTTGCCAGTAAATCACGTAGATGGCATTTATGATGCAAATCCATCGTTATTGACTTTAGATTGATTAGTTCCCTATGCCGTATTTCTTCATAAAACTTTCATTTTCACTTACTGAATGGCTATGGTCACCTTAGCCATTTTCACATATGCACTGGCATTTCACAGAGTAAATGTCTGACGCTGTCAGGTTTGACTTGAAAGCTTCCTAGTAAAGTCTGTGTGATATTGGATTGTGCTAATTTGCATTAAAGTGGGAATAACCCAGGTGACTGTCTGGTAATATTGTAGCAGTGAACAGTAGCAGTGTTTTCACAGCTAGTGAGTGGTTGTTCTGTGTTACGCCTTCTGCATGCTTTACCAAGGTGGCACCCTCCCATACACCAAATGGTATCTGGTGTAAATTCAAGTTTTGGGAACACGGTGGACTCAAACTCCTCGAGTGTGCTTTTAAACAAGACAACTCAAACTTTTCCCGAGTTCATGTTTTAAAAAGGGTCTTCTTGCCAAATTGGCATACAATAACTCCAAGTGATGTTTGACACTGTGTGAGAACAAAGAATTTAGAAAGTTTGTTTACTTGCTGATGACTAATGATCACAAAAAGCGCAGAGATATATTTTCATGACGTGTTAAACCGGATGACAAATTTAAAATGACCTCTTTGCTGAAATCTTGTTTTAGCCATCACTGTGAATTCGGCGCTGGTCAATGATGATCCTTTGATGAGGCTTTGTACACTGCAGTGTTTTATCACAGGCCTCTGTGCAGTATTGTACCATGTCTCTATGGCGATAAACCACTTTAGAGGCTTGGGCTCGCCCAATATTTTATCTCAGCACCATCACTGAAGGCAGGTGGAACTGATTGAAAAGAAATTATGAAAGAGGAGAGAAAAAAAATGGCACACAGCATCTGCGGAGCCTGGCTGAGGACATTGGAGAGAAGATTGAATACAGGTTATCAAATCTGAACCCAAAATAAATCTCTTTCATCAAGCTCTTCGTCTCATTCTTTCCCTGACGTTTTTCTCTGAGCTGCCTGTATACTCTGTATAACCAGATCAAACCTGCAATGAACCGCTGACTCAGTCAAAGCTCCAAACCCAGATATACAGAATTATTGCTCTCACTAAATCCAGACACAGGGTATTCTACTTGAATCTTTTGTAAGTTTGAAATATTTTCCACCGACTATTTAGTGATTTAGAAATACAATATGAGAGTATAAGACTGCATCTTTACATGTTATCAACAAAAGAAAATTAAAAAAAAAAAAAGAAATCATGAATTTAATTTGAGCGGTTGGTTCTGACTTACTATGTATTAAAAATACTAATCGCCAACACCTATTTGACTTTTGTTGCACCTACAGTATATTTCATGCTTTACAAATATTCTCTTTAAAATGTCTATACCTCTACCTGAGAGAGCCAGTGTCACTTATCTGCACTTTATACTCTAAAATCAAGTGAAAATTGCACAAAAATCATGATAAAAAAAGGATAAGCTGAACTGCTGTTCAGTGCATGAAAAGAGAGGGTGAATTACTATGTAGGGCTGTAATGGCACACATTTCTATCACAACATTCCCCTACACAAAGAATTACTGGAGTTGTTTGTATCATACATGAATATACTTTGAAAGATATAAACACCTGCATTCAGGAAGCAGTGATCAGTGACCATCTGGCAGTTTCATACGCAAACTAACACAGTGAAGTCCACTCCATCAGCACCTTTCATCAGTATTCTTTGGACAGTGTGTTATACGTGGCAGACAGTTCATAGCAGGTCTCTGTGGGGGCGCCTGAAATGACATGTGTCCAGCCCCGCAATTAACACACTCATACATTCATGCTAAGACAAACAGAGATGAATGTATGAAGCCATAATGCGAGGATACACACGCGCAAATTCAGATATAGGTAGGGAGGAGTAGTGGCATAGCTGCTTTGGTAATTGCAGTGTGTTCTGACAGCCATCTTAATGAGATAATGAGAGTAGGAGGGTGAGTCAGTGCCACCCTCTCCCTCCTCCTCCTCAGAGCCAGCAACAGACGATGGGTCGACCTCGAAATGAGCAAGAAGACAGATGAGTAAATGGATAGAGGTTAAAGAGGGAAGAGAAAGAGATGAAAAAGACAACGGGGAGAATGAGAAAATGATTTGCGGTGTTAAAGGAAATAGATAAAGGGAACAAAAAGGAGGAGGAAGGGAAAAAAAGACAGGATGGTTTAAAAATAGGAAGAAGACGATGGGGGGAAGAAGTGACAGAAAATTATAATAAAAGGAAAATAAAAAATGCAAAAGAAGAGAAGAATAAGAAGAAATAATGACAGCTAATAACAATAGAAATGCAAATAAGGTGGTTGAGATCACGAATTCTTAAGTGGCCCCAGGCAGACAGGCAGACACCGTGGAATCGAGAGCCTTATGTATATGTGAAATGTATACCAAAAAAAAAGCATGCATGCAGCGTTTTCCACACATGCTGCTATCTGTGTAGAAATTTGCTGTGAGAAGGTACCTCACAACATGCTCGAGAGCAGGCGTGCACATTTGTGTTTGGAGCATATCAAGCTAAAAGGGGCGAAAACAAAAAGTTTTGCAGTATGGATGAACACTTGAGAGATCTTGGAGCCTACCAGTTTCTTCTTAAACCTCCTTAACAGGGATACTCTTTCATTTCTATTTCAAGTTTGTGGCGCAAATTTCATTCTTTCATACGGAAAGCAATTCTTCAAGACTCTAAATCCAGTCATGTTTAAAGAAAGCAGTGGACATGAAGTTTTTGCAATCACAGTCATAGGCATATAAGAGGGAGGACCATGTATACTCATTATATATGTATATATAGGAGGTTAACAGGATCCCGTATATGTTGCACTGTAGCTTTATATGTTCAACTAAGCTGCCGTCATTTAATACTAATGTTAATCCCCCTTTTAAAAGCCAACACGTGACTGGGTGATCAAGTTTAAACCTGGGCTAATATCTTTCGTCTGATAAAAGACTGATAAAATCACATAACTTTAAAATAGCATAGTGTGTACATAGTACATAGTAGAAAAGGCACAAATATTCCACTCATTATTTTGCAGAAAGAAAAAAAGAATCTCGGAAACAGGTCCCTCTCAAACTATTTTAAAAAGTATCTCAGTGAGATATCCTGCAAAAGGTGGAGGGTGTAAACTCCTGAGGAGCCCTCGCCCTCTCACCACAGCAGGATCTTTGAAGAATGCACAGTGCACTGTTTGAAATAATGACCCACAAAAAAACCTGAATATTCTGAACATTCTTTATCTCTCTTTCTAACACCACTAACGCCCCCAAACAAGCAGTCTCATTTCATATTTTCTCTTTGTCAGTGCTGAAATGCCTGTACTTCCTAATCCAGCCCCCAGGAGTTTTTCAGGAGGTTGCTAATATGGAGGAAAACAGCCCTGTTCTAGGACTCACTGTTCTTTTAGGGCGAGCACACACACACACACACACAGATAAAAATGAATACACACACATGTAGATAAACACACATCAGAGTTGATGCCAGATGGCCACATCTGTGACCAACTGCCATCTCATACAGACCAGGTGTTGAGGTGTTGCAGTATGTGTGTGTGTGTCTGTGTGTGTGTAAGCGTGTATGTATTATGTTTACAGAACGAGCAGCTCTAAAAACCCCTTTGCTGGATTGAAAAGCCATTGTCAGATTAGAGCATGTCTTTGTGTTTTGCATTCAATCTGTACACTAAAACGTGGATTAAAGTCTCGTCTACTGCAATGCATTGCACTGGCATTAGTTTAACATTTATTTATGTATTTAATGGGCTGCTAATAAAAATGCCACACTAGTTCTAATCTACCAAAGACCGAACATTTATCTCTTTAACAACAACTCAACTTGTTTTTAAAACCACCTCTTTCTTCACATTTTTTACATTTATTATGTCTGATAAGTAAATTCAATGCAGCATAATTTGATTTTATTCCATTTTATTCCGTGTGTGTGTGTATGCTAAACTGTAGCATCATACTTTTTATTGTCCCCAATGATAATTTCTGATAAAAAGCTATTGAGATCTGTTCACTTTATTGAGTTGAATGACTCGCAGAGCATCATTGCATGAAATGCTTTTTAAAAAAGAATCTAAAACCATTTTTTTAAGTCATATGAATAATCAAATGTCTTTAATATTACAAATATTTTAGGAAATAGGAATAAGGAAGCGAGGGTATCAAGTAGTGATTCTCTAAAATCCAAATATAAAATCAAGCTTTTAAAACCAGGTAAAAGAATCCCTGTAACGAGTGGACGATGATGCCCCGTCCCTGTGCATCATTAATCAACAACAGTGTCGCTCTGTCCTGCATTTCCTACTCCCTCTATTATAGTGTACAGCTCTGTCCATCACAGTTGTGTTGGGCTTCTGAACTGGAATTAACCACTCCGTCGTTTCTTTATTTCCCGAGAAACCACGACCATCAAATCATACAACAAAATATCAGAATTGTGGTTCGTATAATACTGAGTTAGATTATCAACCAAGCAGCTGATGGCATCCCTACACACACCCTGAAAGGCATCCAAACACACCCCCACAGTGTCTTGATGCTGTGGCATGTCCTGTCAGGCTTCCTGGATGTGATGGTGAAGCCGATGCTGATTTATAGCAGGCACAGAATGGCTGCTTTAGATGGATGCAGGACACGCACTGTTTTAATATATCAAACACATACCACACACACACACACGCACACAGGCAACTAAACACATAATGCCATAATTCATCACAGACACACACCCATAGTTTTAATTCATCATAGTGGAGTGACCCATATATTGCGGCTGAAAGTACTGTAAGAGAAAGCAAGAGGAAAACAGCATGAAATAGAGTAACTACAGAGGTAGGCACCAGGAAATGGAGAGCATCATAACAGACAGACGGATGGAGGAGGAGGGTATACGACGATGCGTGCTGTGCATTACAATACAGCAACCGAGGGGGGAAAAACATAGATAAGACAAATTGCATTTACTTTGGTGCAAAAGTGTAGAAAATATTAAACTTATTTGACTTTTTTTTGCAGCATTAGACCATGTGCAGTTTGAAACTCTTGATATCTTCGTCAAATAAAAACAATACCGAAACGTGACGGGATGTAATGTTAATCTTCACATTTTATAAACTTCGTCCCAAGAAAGAACATGGCTGCAAATATCAGTGAAGAAAAAAACTTTTTGATGACTCATGTATTCCCACAGTAAGCACAACAATAGCAACACTGCTCTGTGTCACCGAAACTGAGCTATTAACAAAATTTTTTTCATCTCTCTATCGATCTGCAAGAAATTACTCTCTGCGTCTACCCCGATCCTTCTTCTGCTGTCTCTCCTCCACTCCCTCCGCAGACAGTGTACAGATTACATCTGTGCTTTCATTACACAGCTTTATTTTCTATCGCCGAGCTGAAATTGTGTCTTGCTGTTTGCCATCATTCGGCTTTATTACCGAAGCAGCCAGACAGTGTCAACAGGCTGCTCCTTCTGATCCTCTGTGCTCTGTCGCTTGTTAGACTGTCATGTTACGGAAGCTTGTTGACTTGGGAAATTCCTGGCAGCTATCAAAGATATTAAATATCAAAAAAAAAAATAAAAAAAATTTCAAGTAGAGCTTGAAATTAGCACAAGCCACCGGTGTGTGGTAATCATTTTATATGTCTTTCAGGATTCAATATCTCTTCGTTGCTGCTTTGGCAGGGACGTCTCCCCCTCCCAAACAGTTGAGGAGCTCAAATAAAGCACAGTCATAAATGAATGGTCATGGTCTTGAGCTTGTTTCTACATTAAATGCTTCTGCCTCATATTTTCTGCTACTTGCTTTCAATTTTTGATTACTGTCTACTGACAGAGTGCACTCTTACAACCACCTGGTATCCTTCAACTACCCACCTGCACCATGTGCATCAATGCAGTTAAGAACAAAACGTGACATCCCAGTAACACACACACAGTAATTGTGGCAGAACTGGAAACCGTTGTCAGTCTAACATGCAGTACAGTAAAGCTTATACTGGATTGTACCATGCATATACAAAACATCTATAAGGAGATGAATCCTATGTTTGAGACACACACACACACAGAAGAGAGACAAAGACATTAATAATGTTACAAACTTAACCTTTTCTTCCTATGATAAGTATTTTACTAATAACCTATCATGCAAATGTACAAATGAGAAAGAAATTATGACAACTGGCATCCAATTTTAAAACTTCCAGAAGTTATTTGGGAAAGAATGCATGAAAAAAAAAATATTTAATGACATAAGTTGAAACCTTTCATTATCCCTCACTATACACATGGACACATAATGATCTGTGTCACAGCTAGAAGCCATCTGAAAGAAGATGAAGGGCAGATCCATCTTTTACGCATTTGAGGATATAACAATCTCTGTACTCATCAAAAGGCTACTGGCCAATATCCTGGCTCAATGGGGCGCCAGATTCATGAGATTTATGGTCACTCGTGCGCGCACGTACGCATATATATATCCCAGGTCCTGCTGCTGGGCTGGATATTATCCGGGATGTCTGAAATTTAATCAGAGTGCCAGAAAAGTATGATGAGAGAAATATGAGTAGAAAAAAAAAAGTTAAATATTATGTATGGAGTAGCGTGCAAAAGTTTTATGCAGGTGAGGAAAAAACGGTGTAAACAAAGATGCTGTTAATCATTTATTTTCATCAGTCAACAAAATGCAATAAATGGACAAAAGAGGAATCTAAATCAAATCAATATTTGGGGTGACCACCCTTTGCCTTTTAAACACCATCAGTTCTTCACTTGCAGACAGTTTTTGAAGGAACTCGGCCGGTAGGTTGTTCCAAACATCTTGGAGAACGAACCACTGATCTTCTGTGGATGTAGGCTTCCTCACATCCTTCTGTCTCTTCATGTAGTCCCAGACACACTCGATGGTGTTGAGATCAGGGCTCTGTGGGGGCCGTACCATTGCTTCCAGTACTTCTTGCTCTTCTTCACGCTATGTATGCTACAGAATACATTCGTAGCATACATAACAAAATCTCAGTTCAGATTTCACTTTAAAAAACATTGTGGTTTAATGTCTAAATATAGTGTGGAGAGTGAAAAGAATTTTTTTCTTTTTCCTTTAATACTTTTACCCTTTTAAATTAATTTATGACAGCTCAGCATCTGAAGACAGCAGCTGCATATAAATTATTTCCGCTGACAAGAAAGTCCAAAGAGTGAAGATCCACTGTGGAAATAAGTCTTAATTACAAAGGCTTGTTTTAATGCATAATTACCAGAGCATATAAAAGCTCCATTTGCCAGGTAACCAAAAAACTACTTGGCTATGAATTTTCTTTGCTCTCTATACAATCGAGTACAAAAAGAGAGAGAATTTAAAAAAAAAATCAATGAATTCATGAGTTTTCCCATTTGGAGCTTAGCAAATGATCAATGTGCATCAGAGCAAAATGATGAAGTAATTCATTCAGTATTTGCTGCCATTTACCTGAAGAACTATTACTGAAGCTGCAGTAATTATCAATGTTG
This sequence comes from Hemichromis elongatus, assembly GCA_015108515.1. NCBI lineage: Eukaryota > Metazoa > Chordata > Actinopteri > Cichliformes > Cichlidae > Hemichromis > Hemichromis elongatus. The sequence continues at coordinate 6,513 of VUQR01031345.1, read as the reverse complement.
CTCAAGTTCCTTCCACTGAATGTGTGTTTGCCATTCAAATACAGTTTAGTTAAAGCTGAATGTCACCCAGATCTAAACAGAAAAAAAGAGAAAGGACGACGGGACTTTAAGTGTTAAAATGAAATGATTTGTTTCAATTTTCAATCAAATAACTGCTTCCTTTTAACGGCCCAGTATTTGCCCATTCTCAGCTATTTCCATCATCTTCTTCCTCTTTTTTGGTTTTTTAACAAAACCCTTTCCTGGTCTCTAGATGCATTTTGTAAAACTATGAAAAGAAGCTCTTAGCAAGATATATTTACAAAAATAAAATAAGAATTTTTCGTCTTATTTATGTAGCCTTCTTCCTGATGTGCCTTACAAAAATACTAAAATCTTTGAATTTGAATCAGTGAAGAGGTTCTGAATGTAGCAAAACGTTCGAGCTACTGAATGGTCTAAAAGCATTTGGACCACTAAGTTGAGGTCTTCAAAATACAGGTTACAAAATAAAATTACAAATTTGCTGTTTTCTGATGGAATATGTTCACATATAAAGACGAGACAAGACAAGACAAGAAGCACATGTCAGAGAGTGCAGACTAAATCACAGTTGTTTGGTACTGTGTACTGGCCTGTCTCGAACCCCATTTATGGCACACTCCTGCTCCCTCAGTGCTCAAATTCTCTGTTTGCCATTTCTCCGTACAACCAGCATCACTGTTGCATTTTTGGCTCCCAGCTACTGTGCTTCTTTATTTCTTCTCCTCCGTAGTCTCTTTGCCTTCCTTTTCCCACCCTATACATGCCCCAGTTTCAACTCCTTTCTCCTTCTCTGTCTGCCTCTCAGTTGAAAGATTTTTTTTTTTTTAAATCGCTCACTACCTATTAATGTATTATCGTTAGAAGTTCCAGCCACTTTTCTTCACTTTTTCTACTTTTTTTTTAACCTCTTTAAAATCAAAATGTTAATAATCATAACTGAGAAGACTGGCTGTCGCCTGATTTCTCTGCTAAACTTAGTCTCTGTGATCACTTCATTCTCTCAAGAATTTTAATATAAACTTAAAAAATGATTAGCCAATTAGAAATTCTATATTAAGGATAGTTCGTGACCCTAGGGGAGCACGCAGAAGCCCAAATACCTTAATTAAAAAAAACTTCTTGTCTTTACTGTGTTGACTACTTTATTTTATTTTTTAAAGGTGGTTAATTCACCAGAAGCAACTCCTAAGAAACACCATGATAAGAAATCCTAACACTCCCTTTAGCAAGACATTGCCATTGCGCACTTGTTTGTTCTGTCTATTTGCAACAGTTTGGTTTACTTCCTATGTAGTGAATTTGATTGTATACACTCACGCCGAAGTGTGAAAATGATAGACGATTAAAAAAATGTCACAGTTCCAAAATCTGATACACGAGAAAAAAATGAAAACGATTTACATGGATGGAGTATGTATATCGAATTACAAGATGACATTTACATTTACGCTTTCAGTGTAAAAACATTTTACTTCATTTGTTTGCTTTTTAGTTTGTTTGTTTGTTTGTTTTTTAACAGAAACCAATTAAATTTGAATCCTTTTTTAACTTCTGTGTGTGTGTTTGTGTCTGTATGTGTGTGTGTGTGTGTTCATCTACATACTGGGGCATACATCGGTGTCTGTCTACAGGTATTAACTATGTGCTAATTGGTCGAGGTTTGCAGGAGCTTCACAAATAAAGCTTTCACATTCATGCATGTTTTCTCCACCCCAAAGAAATTTGAATGGAAACAGAGGAATAAAACAGGTCAGAGTCTGTGCCACACTGACTGAGGAAAACAAAAGACATATTTGAGAAGCAGATGCAAGAAAGTCATCGAGCAGCAATGCTGCGTTTGGATCTGACAGCTAGATGGATAATACGACTATGCATGATACAAGCTGCAGAGATGAAAAAGAGCTCAGTCTCTTCTGGCAGACTCACTCTCTATGAATCTTTTTTTAGTTATGCAATTCAAAAAAAAATCTAAAAACCGTAACACTTCCTTTAGCAATACATTGCCATTGTTTGTTCTGTCTACTTGCAACAATTTGGTTTATTTCCGATGTGATGAGTATTTGACTCGATGCACTGAAGCCTAAGTGTAAAAATGATAGATGACAAAAAATAATTTCGCAGTTCTAAAATCTTACACACAAGAATAAAATGAAAACAATTCAAAGGACGTGGCTCGAGTATGTATATCAAATTAAAACAAGATGACATTTACATGCGCATTCTTGAACCGAGCCACCGTAATAACATTTTACAACATGTTTTGATTGGTTGTTTGCTTTTTGACTTCTGTATTATTTTTATTCCGCTCAGTCCTTCTTTGTGTTACTTTATATCCTCCAGCCCTCTGTAACTGTCCCTTTATGTGACTTTCTCTCTACCAGTCTCTGTCTAAACCTCCTTTGTCTGCAAAGGCACATTCATATTTGAATAGTTGCAGCAATGTCAATAAAAAGTAGACGGTAGTGATGAGGGACAAGGCACCTGCCTATCTTCATCCATCATGGTCATCCATCGCTGCGCATGTCTAACTCGCCCTTAGTGATCACGTGACTGTGGTGGTGAGCGAAAACAATAGGAACAACTGTATAGGAGAGTACTAGCTGGGATGCACCCTGGACACACATATGAAGTCAGTGATATTTTTTTACACTCACTATGTGTTTATACACCACTCTACATTTAATCTTTAGTTATTAATCCCTGGTTCTCTACTCAGTTTTGATGCCTTACCTATATTAACAACATTTTGGTGTTAAGCTTTAAGAAAATGTTCACACACAAAATTCATTTCTCATTTATCATACTAATCAGAGATATGCTTTCATTATATTTTTAGTTAAGAATAAAGAAGATTTAGTGTTGTAAAATAAGCAAAAGATTTGTTTTAGCACTCTAATCATTTTTAACACATAGGACTGGATGTGAGGCCTTTCTGTGATGTGATGACGGAGAAACGTTGGGGGACTTAGGCCTCTCTATGTCCCACCTCTCTCGACAGTGGTGGATTAAGATGCAGCCAGTACCTGCAGCAGTCAGCTGCCACCAATTCTAAATACAGAACATCAACCACTTTGGTTTGGAGATGCACAGGAAGCAGATTGCTGTGTGAAAGCACCATAAGTATATGTTTCTTTGCCACTCGACTGTCTAACTTTGTCACTCTGCTTCACTCTGCTCATCTCTCTTCTTCACTGGTCTTTTCTGTTTCTCTCTGTCTGCTTCTCTCCATCACTCTGCCTCAGTGGTACATGCACGCAACAATCAAAGGGAGAGAAAGTATGAGGGCAGGGTGTATGCACAGATTTTTTTTTTTTCCGTGTCACAGGACAGAGAGACAGAAGACAAAGTACATGCATGTCCTTTCTCTTGTCTGTTCTGCAGCGATGCCATGTAAGTAAATACTTGGCCCTTCAGTGAACCGTCGGAAGGGCTTCGTATCTGTGCGCACATACACACAGGCACTTACGGAGCTCTCACTCAATTCTACCCAGGTGTTCCACTTCCTTCAGTGTTTCTGACTTTTAGCTGTAATGAAAATGAGTCAGAAATAGGTGGCCTACTTTCACTTCAAACCCTCTATTATCATGAAAAACTTCATCTCTGTTATTGCACCCATGCTTGAGTGTGACTTCTGTGTCACAGTTTAAAAGCTAAAGACGGGGTAAGCATTGTGTTGAGGCCAGACACGCAACATGTGACTACTTAGCTTTAACAGATTGTTAGCCTAAGGTATCCACATCAGCTATAACATTCAAAGCACCGACCTATAATATTCATGTTATTTGCATATCTATGAACTTGCATCAGTGAGCACCTTGTCGCTGGTCCATCACTTTCCCTTCCCTGGACCACTTTTGATAGATACTGACCAGTGCAGACCAGGAACACCCCACAAGAGCTGCAGATACAGTCATCTAGCCAATCACAATGTAACCTTCAACAGGTTTGCTCCAATCCTTACGCTTGCCCATTCTGCTGCTTTTAACACATCGACTTTGAGGCAAAGTGTTCACTTGCTCACTAATATATCCCACCCACTAACATGTGCCGCGATGAAGAGACAATCATTGGGTTATTGTTATCATTCCTGTCTATCATAAGTGGAATTTCTCAGAAATCACAAGGTAATGAGCAGTCAAGTATTGCTTGAGTTGGGACAAATAGTAAATGATACAGACTAGGCTTATCAGAGAAGTGTTGTTAGGGATGGAAATATAAACAAGAAGTGAGCTGAAACACTTTTGTTTTTCAGGTCTATCGAGGATATCAAACTGAGTTCAATAAAGCAAAAGAATATGTCCTGTAAGCAGCGACGTGAGGCACAGCTGAGCTCTCCTGTTCCCAAAGTTTGAAAGGATCGAAAAAGGATATTGAAAAATCAGAGATGAGTAGAATTTCACCAAAGAAAAATGATGTGAGTGATTAAACACTGTTTCTAAGAGGGAATTATTTGTGTTGGGATTCATATGACCTGGAAAATTCACAGACTGAATACCAGTGTTATGAAGCACGATTTGGGGGTTATTCAGGTAACTGTGCATGAATAGCAAGAGTGTCTAAAGATTTTTTATACAGAGTCTAAACTCTTAGTCTCTGTCTGATGAGAATGAGTAAGAAATGCTATCTTAGATTAAACTTTATTCCTTTTTTGTTTTTAAAAAATTCAGTTTTTATTTCATTTTTAGGTCACTTTAATACCTTAAACAGCGCTGGGACTGCAGCCGGCAGAATACCAACTACAGTAAAACCGTCGTATGCATTTCTAATTATTAATTTAATTCAGAAACAGTGCATTCTTGCTTGATTTAATGACAAAGCATTGATAGCCGAGCAGTGATATTGATATTCTGTTAACTTACAGTAAACAGTCAACTTTTTTACTAACTTTTCTTCTAGACTTTGAATAGAGTTTAATAATGCAGTGGGTCTATTTTACTCTTACTAAACAAAACTCTTAAAGTTCACACACAATCATAAAGCACTTTTGCCATTACACTTCTTTCCAGTGCATTTGGGCTAATAGTCCTCAGCAGCTGTGTTACTTGTACTCCGTATTAGCCTGAAGTTAACGTCATGATCCTTTTCTAATAATATATTCTCATCCATAAAATCACAGTTCATGTTGTCAGTAGAAATATCCACTTTTCTGATTGGTCACATGTTGTCAACACCACTCTATTCATATGACTGATAGTAGGTACCTAATCAGAATCCTTTAATACCCCCTAAGGACATTGTTTAATATACTGTCTAATAAAATATGTTAACTTATAAAGTTGATATAACCACTTTTGTGTGAAATACACAAAGCTGGTTATCAGCTCACTACGTTAACACAGGATTTCCGACCAATCATAGCCATGGATAAATGCACTGACAGCAGAGTGGCTGAACTTACAAAGTAAAATAAAATTATAATATTAAATCTAAAGAGGTTAGGCACAATATTGACTGACGTTGCTGCAGAAAAAAAATGAGCAGAGCGAGTATGTGTAAGAGGAAAGGCGCTCTACAATACATTAGCGCTACAGGTGACGTATGGATGTTTGAGTGCTATAAAAGCTTTGATCGGTAGGCTTAGAAAAGAGCTGCTATATTAATAAAGTTGAACCTATTGTTGAAGTTGAAGTAAACCTAGCATAAATACCAACTGGGTGTCAGCAGATTTAGCAATATCACAGCACTATCATTAAGACACAAGGATGGATGGATGATGGATGATGGATGATTTTGTTTTTGTTTTGTTTTTTAAGTACAGTCTTACTAAAAGTATAGATAAATGAAACTTATAGGAGGCATTTTTAGAATTTAAAATGTGTCTTTTCAAATCTAAATATGAAGGAACTATCTTGCAGAACTCAACAGGAGCTAATGTGCTCTTAAAAGTTGCACCACTAAAGTTGTAGCAATACTATTGTGCCCTTGGGCCAGGCACAGTCATTTTAAGCCACACACACATTCTTACTCTAAGTTCCTTAGAAAGGCATTAGAATGCATCACCACGTCTTTGCCCCTGTAATCAACCAATTTGGCGATTAAATGAGCACAGCGAAAGGCAAGTGAAACATTGTTTCAGAACATCATGACCGGACAAATACAATCAGCCACAAATATTATATATATATATATATATATATATATATATAGTAACGCGCTGGGACGCATTCGGGGATCATTTTCTGTTTGTATAACTGGTCTTAAACAAGCCCACAACCATAAAGTGTCCATCATCTGAGATAAATCAGAAGTGTTAATGTATGCGCGTGATAGGATCTGTGAATGTTGAGCTTCAGCCTGCACATACTAACATTATGTGTGTGTTACATGAAGGGAGTCTCTGTATGTTGCTATAGCCGCTCGCCAAGCCTCATTTAGACAAAGTTGCTCACCAAACAGAAGATGAATAATTCTCTTTGAGCCTCATATCTATCATATCCTCTCTTCTCCTCCTTCTCTTCTCACTGCTCCTGCTTGTCCTTCTCTACCTCT
>VUQR01031343.1:0-19416 GCA_015108515.1 Hemichromis elongatus | reverse complement strand
AGGAACCACGCCTGTTGAAAGAGAGGCATTGCATATCTCTACAATAGAGGGGCCAATGGCAAAGAGAGCATTTTTAAACAGCCCAACAGGTAGAATGTCATGTGCACAAGTGGTAATTTTCATTTTATCTAGCTTGAGTGAAAGGTCACGTATGGACATTGGGTTAAACACTGACAGTAAATGAGGGGGAGGTGGCCCAGAGACACAAACAGATGGTATTGAAGAACCAATGCTCATACGGACATTATCAACTTTATCCACACAGAAATTCAGAAAGTCATCACTCTCAGAAATAGAGGTCACAGGTACTGAGTGGACCATGGGGGAAACAACAGAGTGTATGGAGTCAAACAGTACCTTGGAATTTGACTTGCTTGATGAGATTAACTGAGAAAAATACCGTGATCTGGCTGTTTTTATAGTTTCATGCAGGGAAACCCAAAGTTCCCTAAGGTGGAGCCTGTGAACTTCGAGTTTCATTGATTTCCAAAGGCGTTCTACTTTCCTAAAGAGTCTTCTGACCTTCCTTATGTCATCATTTATCCATGGATGAGCTCTTTTTGGGAGAGCAATGACAGATTTTATAGGTGCCACCAAATTTAAAATCTCCAAGCAGTGATTATTAAAACACTGTGTAGCAATGTCAGCATCAGTGCAGCCACCGATCACATGAGGGTTCAACAAATTAGAAAACTTCAAAGCAACATCCTGACTTATGAACCGCTTATGGAACATAAGATTAGAAGGTGGTGTGTACAGAGGGAAATTGAGATTGAACATAACACAGGAATGGTCACTCACTTGTACGTCGTTAACAAGCAAAACCCTTTGGTTGGTTAAGTAACAGCTGTCACAGACCTTTAAGCCTAAGTAGTCATGAGTGACTACTCCCTATGATGTCAACACTGGTACGCATGTACATGTGCGATGCCTCATGGGCAGACTTGGGCCCTGTAGTGACGTTGATGCTGGAAGTTTATCCCCCTCTAAACTCTAGCCCATTCATACCGCAGCCACAGGAAGAAGTGTAGTCTTTCAGTCTGCTCTACTGACTCACAATGATCTGTAGTCTAATCTGTATCTCTTTTCACTACTGGGTCACAGGGTCAGATTGTTCTAGGTTGTTGACTGAAATCCTGTTTTTTATTCTTGTCTAGAAGCAAAGTCTTCAAGAGATAGAAACAGATGGTTAAAACTAGAACCACTTTTATGCCACATTCAAACTCTATGTATTTATTGTTTTAATATCCTAAAGGACAGCGGGACTGAAGATACTTGAATATGAATGTTTAAGCCTCTGCACAGTATTAGTATTAGTGAGAAAAAAAAACATGAATGATCATGACAACCTATGGCAAAAGATATTGGCATTTATATAGCACAATGCTTTTACACTTGATATGAGTAATTCTAAAACACACCAACTGATATGTAAATGTCACTGAGCTCAGTCAGAACCAGTATAATTATTTGTCACACTCCCGTTTATTACCATTAATGACTGCAACCAACTAGTGGTGCAACTGATCAAAAATCTCACAGTTTAGATTGGATCACGCTTTTAAGTAATGGATCGGATCAATTTTCCGATCAGCAAAAAAAAAAAAAAGACAAAAATTTTACATTTACTTATTTACTTATTAAAGTATTTTTTTACCTATTAAAATGCATTCAACTCGAGTCATTCCACACAATTATATAAAAACAAATTAAGGTGCAATATAGAGCAGTACAGGGCTTTGTACCTACCACTCAATTCAGTTCAATTCAATTTTATTTATTTAGCACCAAATCACAACAACAGTGGCCTCCAGGCACTGGAACGATCTTGTTACTGAAGTGGACATGCAACGGGCTATCATAGCGTGGCTCAGGCACGTTCATCATAGTTTAAAATCCTTGTTTTGCACAACCGAATACGGCCTCCCGTCTGCAGCTAAACACACCAATAGCTTTTGTAATAGCTTTAGCCCGGTCGGACTGGGCAGCAAAGGGTTGCTTAAATGCCACAAACTCCTCTGCTCCTCCACTTGGACTGCTAGAGCTGGCCATAACTATCGCTGCCCACGAGCACCATACACATACTTTTTTTCTTCTTTTTCGAATCTTCGGATCACGTGTCTGCCGAAACGTGGAGTGGGATCGGTTCGGATTACGGATCAACTGTGATCCATTGCACCACTACAACCAACATGGTAAACCTGCACTGTGAACCATGATGTGGATTTCAGGCAATCACTGCTAATCATGCTAGAAAAGGATTTTGGGTTCTCTGTGAAATTAAGGAAGATTATTTCCATAGAAATAGGGGTTCCTGGTTGTGTTCACTTTTATGCCATCAATCTCAATGTGGAATTGCTTAAATTAAAATTCATTGCATTTATATATGAAAGACCACGTGGGCTCCTGGAGCTTGTGGGGGAAAGTGCAAGCAAGACAAAACAGTGCTCCTAACAACCAGTTAAATGGATCAGTGTCCGTCTACCATTGGGAAAGTTAAGTCGTCTTTGGAAATGAGCACAAGTAGGTATTAGCACAGTGACACAACTCCTGTCCTCTCCCCTGACCGACACACAACTCTGTGCAGACCAGCTTGGCTACTGGGTGGCTTCGGTTAGATTAGACTAGCTATTAAAGGGTTAGACTTTTTGACAGTTTGTCATGAGTGAATATATACGTGACGTTTTTTCAAACCTTTGCACATGCTTAATAACTAGTAGGCTGATTATTAATGGAACTTGAACATTAATCTTGTATCAAGTATGTTTGTTATTTGCAACAGACTCATGCAATGCTATTAATGTTGCCCTCTCCAGAGCTTCTGTTAGGCTTTGACTATGTGTGAATGTTAGCCCTCCTGTTATGTACACCTCCACCCCCTCATCCCGACAATCAAACATGGTGGTGGTAGTGTGATGATCATTTAGTGTGTTGGCCCCAGACCATCACACTACCTGAAGCTTTGGTGTTTTAGGATCTGGACAATTTGCTGTAATCGATGGAACCATGAATTCTGCTCTCTACCAGAAAATTATACAGAAGAAAATAATAAACAAATATATGATAATAAGTAAATAAAATGACAAACTAAAACATCAAACATCAAAGCATGACTCACACTGCTACTCATGATGGTACCAATGGTGAACAATAACTGGGTGTAAGGAGGTGTTCTTTAGGCCCAGTCTTTAAGACATTCCTGCAGTTTAACTCATTGGTGTTCTGTAGCTTTATGGATAGATAAAGTTGGGTGTCATCTGCATAGCAGTAAAAATGTATGCTATGTCTTCTGATGATACTGCCTAAGGGAAGCATGTATAATGCAAACTGAAGTGGTCCTAGCACTGAACCCTGTGGAACTCCATAATTAACCTTAGTGTGTGAGCAGGACTCTCCATTTAAAAGAACAAATTGGAGTCTATCAGATCAAAATTATACAAACAACTGAAGAGCAGTACCTGTAATACCTACAGCCTGCTCTAATTGCTCTAATAGAATATTATGGTCAACAGTATCAAACGCTGAAGGACAAGCACAGAGATGAGTCCACTGTCAGAGGCCATAAGAAGATCATTTGTAACCTTCACTAAAGCTTTTTCTGTGCTGTGATGAGCTCTGAAACCTGACTGAAACTCTTCAAATAAGAAATTTTCCGCAGATAATCTGTTAGCTGTTTGACAACTACTCTTTCAAGGATTTGTGATATGAAAAAAAAAGTTAGAGATTGGTCTAAAATTAGCTAAGAAAGCTGAGTCTAGAGATGGTAAGTAACAGTTTAACTACTGCCAGCTTGAAGGCCTGTGGTGCATACATGTAGCCTATTATTAGAGATAGGTTGATCATATTTAAGATTGAGGCATTAATTAATGGCAGGACTTCTTTGAGCAGTTTTGTAGGAATGGGGTCTAAAAGAAACGTTGATGGTTTGGAAGAAGTAATTATTGAAGTTAACTCAGAAAGATCAATTGGAGAAAAAGACTCTAAATGAAAATCAATGGTATTTAAAGTAGCTGTAGATAATGTTACATCTGTGACATGATTATGGACATTTTTTTCTCTAATGGTTAAATTTTATTTGTGAACAAGTTCATGAAGTCATTTCTAGTTAAAGTTAAAGGAATAGTTGGCTCAACAGTGCTTTAACGTTTTGTCAGCCTGGCTACAGTGCTGAAAAGAAACCCTAGGGTTGTTCTTATTTTCTTCAATCACAGATGAATAGTAAGATGGTCTAGCTTTACGGAGGGCTTTCTTATAAAGCAACAAACTATTTCTCCAGGTTAAATGATGATCTAAGATGATAAGCCATTTCCTCTCCAGCTTATGAGTTATCTGCTTTAGGCTACATGTTTGAGAATTATATCAGGGAGTCAAGTACTTCTGATTTAAGGCTCTATTTTTCACAGGAGCTACAGTATCCAGAGTCGTATGTAGAAAGGAGGTAAAATTATTAGCAAGATAATCAACATTTGTTGGAGTAGCATTTAGTGGCAACTCTGCATTTTCAGCTAGATTTTTGCCACAGTTTTTGAATTCATCAGCGAGAGAATAACATTACCTTTGCCATTTATGTAGGTAACATCGCAGGCTATAAGAAGTCCTAATCAGCCTTTAGATACTACATGTGTGAGGGATCTGTTGTGAATATAATCAAGAAATCTTTTGTTGTTACAGACTGAAAGGTCCTTGCCCCCTTTTCGTCTACAGCTTGCAGCACGTGTCATTGCAGCTCTACCAGTGTGAGGGAAATCCATGGAGGAGATTAAATAGGCAGCTTGCAAAGAACCGCAGAGTTTGTTCACAGACAGCCTACAAAAACAATTCCAGATCAGTGACCATATATAATTAACTGTTTTAGGTAGGTAGCAATGAAACTGTATTTGTCCGTTTTCTTAAATTCTTTCCTCCAGCCACTGTGACTGTCTGTATTATGAGGGCTTGACCCAGAGGTTGCCACTTTATGTTTGTGTCTTTGTCTGCAGCTCTAGTACAGGCTTGTGGTTTTGGCAAGAATAAAGAGAGCAGGAGAGTGTTGTGGTGGAGCGGGAGGATGGAGATGGATGTGGAGGGGAGACAGGACAAAGAAGAGGAGGAGTGGACAGTCAGCCTAAAGAGTCTTAAACAGAACTGAGGTAAAGAGTTCATGCCAAAGGAAGTAAGTCTATATAATTTCAAAGTCAAAAGTATAGAAATATACTACAATAGATCTCTCACCACAACTATAACCCAAACTTCTCTCTTTTACTTTCATATCACAATTGGGGTTTTTTATGCCCATGAAAAAGGATTCTGTAATACAGTAATTTACATTTCTCATCCTTTCATTTCATGCACTCCGGCCCTTTTGCCCTCTGTTCTCTTTTAAATTATATCTGCTCTCACCAGCCTCTTCTCTGAGGCCAATTTACCCTGGTACCGCTTTCATGCCACAGTCTGTTATTGTGCCTCAGACCAGGCTTTTCTCACTGCTATCCCAGCGGAACCCCCACAAAAAAGTTGGTTACTGATGTCATCTCCACTATTTCAGTGAATGCCCTATAATCAGAACTATTCTGCTTTGTGATTGGAGCTGCCCATCTGAAAGGGACTCTGTGACTACTGTGGGACCCACGAAAGAACATATGGGATCCTTTCAAGTCACTTTCTGTCAAAAAAACGTGTGGAACCAATGACTTCTAGTGCTCATCAAATCAAACTTCAGCCGGTAATGTTGGTAATGTTTTAGTGTAAGCGGATACAATTTTGAGCTTTTCTGGTCTTGTTGGTGTTTCAGGAAATAACAAGTTAAAAACTTGTGTAAGTGTAATCTGGTACTAACTCACCTCGATCTCCCAGTTCATGTCAACGATTTTCTGGCAACAAAAGCTTAAATCAGGAAAAAATGTAACTAGTGAAACAATTTAGAACTTGTTCTACTTTTTTTCCATTATTATTGTCAAAACACTTATTATATTACAAATAATGTCCTTAGTAGGGATGTTGGATGTTTCCTATGTAGTCGTGCAAATTCTGAAAAAGGGTGAAGGACTGCAGCTTCACTGACAATTTGACTTTCATGGTTGCAAAAGGGTAATTATGGCTAGGTGCACCTTTCCTCCCTCTTTGGAAACAAAAATACTCTCAGATCATAAAGCAGAAAAAACAGGATATGCTATTCAGAAGCTACTGGCGTATAAAATGGGTCTGTGCTTTAGCAATGAGTGTTTTTATTAACAAAATATGAGTTATGAATCATACAAGCACAGATTTTTTTTTTCCGTAAATGTAACAATCCTGCTACACACAAGCTGACATTTTTACCTTCACACACTGTTCCAATCATGAGCTGTACAGCTGCACCTCTGGTACCGTGTGCTGTGTGCAGGCACAGAGACTGATTATGAATCAAAAACAAAGACGAGGCACAATTTCAGGGCATTTTCCTTCAAAACGTCTGAAACCCGAGCATGTTCTTGAGACTCTATTATTCCAGCTTACAAGCGCTAATGTTTACCAATAAAATTGGCATAGTGATGAACACGATTTCACAAAACATACCTGAACACAGATATACTTGAGATTTCTAAATATGCAGAAATTTATAAACAAGGCCGAAAGTCAAGATGATAAATTAACATAAAGCTAATGTTACCGCATGTTTAGCAGGATATATCCCTGGACAAGAGTAGTGTGAACTCATTACACTCTGACTTATGTAATCAAAAACACCAGTTGGAGCACTTTGTAAAACAACATTTTCATTCCTTCAACAATTGCTGAATTAGCTAAAATTGGACAAGCTTTGTATTAAAAAGCACATTGTGCTTTTGTATTTTGACTACCTACAATTATCCCTCATAAATATATCCACAGGGGGCCCAAATAAAATTTGCCACGTTTTACAACCCGTCATTAAGAGCCACAGCTCCTTCTGTTTAACATCATTTAGCTGTCTAAATTAAAACAACAGCTCATAGAAGACAAACAGGTTTCTAGTTAAGAAAATAATGTTAGACAAAAAAAGACCCCAGACTTTAGGAGTCGTACAGACCCAGATGACTGTCCTGCTGCTGACCCTGCACCAGACCTGTCACTTAAGTGCACATCAAGCTGTCAGCCAGCAGCAGAAATAAGCATGGAAACCTATCCTGGCTGACAATAAAGTCACCATTGACCCTGCAGCGCATGTCTTTGGTCTGTGGACCAAAACCCTCGGATGAAATCTTTTCTGTCATTAAAAATTTTAAGGCTGGCATTTACAAAGACGCCTGCTGGCACTTACCGAGAGACATCGTGCTACGAATATTCTTCAAACTTAAGAGTTCCCGAGAGATTTCAGGGAACAGGTTTGTGAGCTGCTCCAAGAGTTTGATTTAAAATGTCAAAAAGAAGAATGTCAGGAGAATTAAAGTAAGAAATAGGCACGCTCATGAAAAACAGTGATTAGATTAGGAGAGTGGATCAGAACCCGGGGGGACAGAGGAAACCATAAGAAACTAACAGAGTGAAAATTACAAATAAATAAAATGAGAGCAAAAATAAAGAGTGAAGGCACTTAATGAAGGCTGATAGGATCTACAGATGACTATTTTTCTCTGTTCTTCTTTTTATACTATTTCAACATGTTCAGAATAAAGCTACAGTACAATACAATACAGGTAGATATAATCCAAGAATAATACTAATAAACAAGGTTAGATTTCATACTAGTTACAAAAGCCTGGATAGAGTTAGAGTTTGTTTAACAGAGTCACAGGAACAGAACAAGAACTGTTTTAGGGTATCAGCACTAAGTCTGGTGTAAGAAATGTGACATCTATTTGTAAAACCTATCGTAACTCAAGGACTTGATGGTCTTTAAGAAACGCCAAACTGGCTGGTGTCATGGATTCTTATAAGCCCATTTTAAAGAATGAAAAAACATGGACATTTAAATGATAAACACAATTTAATAAAATCTGTAGTAGGTTTTAAAGGACATGCGAAACAGGCAGAAACTGAACAAACCAGTGGAAACGTCTGGTAATGTGTAGAGAGGAATAAGACAATGATCTCAAAGATCACTTAAAAATCCAGATTAAATGCTCTTTAGGCCTAAAGCTGTTGCATTGTACTCTGATGCAAACTGTATAAGCGAAGTTAAGATTCCTCTGTCAATTTTTTTCTCATGTAGTATTTCACCAAACACGGAGGTCCTTTAACACGATTACATGTAAAAGTTTGGAAATATTTCTCCTACAAAGGAACTTTCTTGTAAAATAAACAAGTTGAAAAAGATCAGTGACTGGCAGCCAGATATGTTAGTAAATTCAAGTAATGCTATTGTAGGAGATTAGTATGTGTGAGATTATGTATTATATGGGAATTTGAAGTACATTCACAGAAGGTGTTAGCTATAGGTGGTTTAATATTTATGCATACATTTCATCAATAATGTTGGCAGCACAGTTACAGATTAATGCATTAATATCAAAGAGAATGAATAAAAATGGAAGTGTGTTATGCTCAAACTGGCAAAATAACTCACATTATCTACAAAGGATGAAGTATGCCCTATGAAGGCTGTAATGTTTTAAACCACAACCTCAACATATAGATTGCTTTGGTAGGGTTCCTGTGTCAGTTAAAGCACAACAGCATTACAACCCTAAAAAAAAAAAAAGTTGGGTTGATGTAGAAAATGTTAAAGCAGAATGCAATGTTTACAAATTGGTAAGTAGACTTTTTATATAGTTTTTCTACTCTACCTAAACGTGCTCTATACAACTGTTCATGGACCACGGGAGTGTCTGAAGTTTTACCAGCTGGAGCCAATGCGATCCCTGCGTTCGCTCTCATGGGTGGAGATCCTGCTGTTTCACCTGTGTTGGATTCATCAGCAGGAGGGTTCTTTAGACCAATGTTTTCCTCCACTCTCCCCAAGTTCATCAGCTACCTCTAGTGTCTTGCTTCTATTGTTATTTCTTCATGTGTAAACTTGTTTCCCTGTGTTTCAGTTCCCGGCCACGACTTCCAAGATCCATCCACTGCCACAGTTTCTGTCAACCGCTGGTTCCACCTGCAATGCTCATCATCTGCTCACCTCACTAACTTGCCTGCCCTCCCGCCTGCTGTTCCAGGACTTCAACTGGAATTTCATGACGGACCGCCACAATCCTTCGTGCGCGCTCCTCTCCCAGACACTCCCTGGAGTCCCCGCACCCCATTTGCAAGTAAGCAAACATCCAGCAGCAATACTTACCTATAACTCCATTCTCCTACCGCTCAGTCACCCTTTCGTTTTGTTTCAGAGCTCCTATCCCATTCCGTTCCCAGCTCTATATCGGTGGATATATGCACCGTATATGGACTAATCTTGTTCCTGTGTGTGTAAATAAAATCATGTTGAGAACTATGTCAGCCTTTCAGTATGCTTCTGGGTCTGCATCCTGCGCGAACCTTTGGTTCGTGACACAACTTGCCTCATTCACCCATTCAGGGAGGCAGTTTTTTCTATGCTTTTTCTATGTAAGTGCTTTCTATCTAACATTCACACACCAATGGATTTATCGGAGAGCAACTTGGGCTTAGCATTTTGCCAAAAGACTTTTGGGATGATTGATGTGAAGCAATCAGAGATCGAACTATCAGAAAATATATCAAACACACAGAGAAACTATTCACAGCACTTCACTTGTGCCATGTTCCAGCCTTACAGGTAGATTAAATTAACTTTTCACCTCAAATGTAACTCCATAATTACAAAGTGAAAAAAGTTTGCTTGAATTTCTTGCAGATGTATAAAAAAATAAACAAAATACAACATGTACATTCACAACCTTTGCAGGGAGACTCAAAATTAAGCTAAATTGGATCCTGTTTCCACTGATCATCTGTCACACATCCCTACAGTTTGACTGGAGTCCACCTGGGGTAAATTCAGTTGAGTGGATGTGATTTGGAAAAGCCTGTCTACATAAAGGTTCCTTATTTGGGAGTGCATGTCAGAGCACAAACCAAGCCATAAAGAAATGTATGCACACCTAAGATGCAGGATGGGTACAGAACCTCCATCATCTCCATCATCTGTAAATGGTAGAAGTTTGGCACCAGCGGGATTTTTTCAAGAGCTGGTTGTCCAGCCAATCTGAGCAATTAGTGTAGAAGGGCCCTAATCAGGAGGTGACCAAGAACCCAGTTGTCGCTCTCACAGAGCTCTAGTGTTGCTCTTTGGAGTAGGGACAATCTTTCAGGGGGGACAACCATTTCTACAGCACTCCACCATTCGGGCCTGTATGGTAGAGGGGCCAAACAGACAAGTGAAGGGCTGTCACTACACTGCAGTTTTAATAAAACTGTATTTTCTGTCTCACAAACAGAAATTCTCATGAATCTCTTGATGCATGTTCAATCATAAAGGTACGTCAATCCCAAAAGGTTGTGTCTGAATAAGTCACTTGGATGAGTGACAAATCATTTCTCGCCCTGAAGTATTAATAATCAAGTGTTTGAGGAAACAATAAATCTAAGTTTACCTGTGAAACAGTTCCTGTAAATAATACTTCAGAAAGCTTTAAAATCTGTGAAGTTTAAACTTGTGAGTTGTTTCCTGCTTTTCTAGATGAACCACATGCCCCAAATATTGTTGCCGTTTGTTCTGCCAGTGTCTGCTGTAATGTAATGACTGGATACTGTATTAGAGGCTCAACAAATTTATGCCCTGAGGTCCCCAATTTGGCCAGTTTTGGACGAGTTATTCACCAGGATTTCTGGTCTTTTATTCTTTGGCCATAAATTTATTTCCAATTAGACCTCATAGGAAACATCAGCCTGAAAAAAATAATGTGTTCTTGAAGTGAATAAGAAGAAATTCTGTTCTGATGCATAAAAGAATGAGTTATAGAAACCATCTGGGACTGAGGCCTGTTAAATAAAGGCCAGGAAAGTGATGGAATCTTTTGTGTCCAGGATTTATCTCCAAGGGGTGGTAAGTATCGTTCACTCATTTTTTCCATGGTATAAAATCCCTCTTTTCTGAAAAGCATTAAAATGAAGTCAAATCAACTAATGCAAAATAGAAGAAATGCGGCTTGTTTGAGAGGCCACCACCACCTGTCTCGTCCAACCAGGTTCTCCATCATGTGGCATCACCGCCCCCTGCTGGTCTTGTTGGGTAAGTTAGCCGCCCCCATGTTTTTGTGCATCATTTCTTTTTATTTCTTACTCGCAGTTTTATTTTGTGGCCTGCAAATGACTCAGTTCCAATAAAAGAAAAACATTAAAGTGTCTCACTACCTGCTCACATAACAGCTGTGCATGCAGCTGGGTATCTGCAGCTCCTAGACTGAAAAAACAAACAAACATTGGAGAGTATTAATGTTAATCACTTTTTTTTCAGCTTGTGGGAGATAGGAGTAAGGATGGGGCAGTCTAACCCGCTGTAAATCCCACAAAGTTTAGCGAAGCAGTATTTATTCTGCTTTTACCAATCCAGTTAGAGTTTGTCTGTATTGGGGATGTAAGACATCTGCTGATGTTTTCTGATAAATTTTAAAATGAAATTAACAATTTTGAATTAACAATTTTAATTTAGTTAAGTGCCAAAGAACAAGAATCACTGAGTAAGCCCAAACCTTCCTCACTCTCTGGTCAGTTTTTACTGTATTGGGAATAGTTTGTATTCTGTATATATTACTATTTATTTATTTGTTTTAATAGTTAATGAAAAATAACACATTTGTGTTCAACTTGAAAGAACGACAGATGTGAAATGTAAAAGTAAGCTCAGAAGTGAAATGTGATTGTGATGGTCAGGGTGAGTGTCAGTGTTTACCGTAGCCTGTCTCTACTCCACCTCTCTGTCGGGTTCGTCTCTCCACAAAGCCACACCTGACATGAATCAAGCTGCAGCATTGAGAACCAGCCTATGTCTAGATTGCTTTGACTTACCTTATGTCTCCTGTGCTTCATTATAATCCACGGAAACTGCAAACTCGCCTGACTGTTGCTCCCCACCCTGTCGCTGGATTCAGCTGCAACTTTTCCATTTACCCCGCTCGCCTCACCTGTCTCACTACCTGCGTTTCATAGAATCTGTCGGATCAAAATTGCCTCCACTCACCCGGATCTCCTTGGTAAATTCCTCCTCCTCCTCCCGTAAGTCTCCACCTGCAACCAAGTAAGCTTTTAGCTATTTGCCCGTACTGGATAATCTTATGCAATTGTCGAAACACTCCCTGCTGATATACTTCTCCTCTGTTGCAGTCTCACAGAACGCCTTTCCCTGACTCTGTCAGATTGCCTTGCTTCTGGATTCCCCTCACCAAGCTCTCTGTCTTAGTGTTTTCTTGTTTATAGTGTCCTGCTTTGAATCACAGCCCATAGCTTTAGCACTTGATACTACTTAGCTTCCTTAGAACCCCGTCCTCTGATCACAATCACTGTCATAGAATACCACAGAATAAATATCCATAGTATGTAATTGTGTCCCTCTTTATCGGAGTAGTCATTGAATTTTGTTCCTGTGTATATAGTCCAGTACTCATAATCTAGTGTGCTGTATTTCTCCCACTTATTGTATAGCCACTGTCTCACAAGCTCAGTACTATAATGTGATGTGTCTGCTTACAAGCCCGGCCTCTGTCTGAAGGTGCATGCCTTAACAGTGACATAATATTTAAATGCAAACTATATTAAAAATACCCATGCGCTAATATAATTTCCTAAATGTTGCCAATACAAACAAGGGCAGCATAATTTTAACCACAGTTTAAAAGATAAAAGATGATTTTATTTTAACCTTGAAGAAGTCAGAGATCAGAAGTAAGATAATATTTAGAATAACCCATATATGATTCCCTATGTGATGTCAGCAAGAAACAGTCTTAAATATTTCTCTATAGTCCTATTAACACTTTACCTGAGGTCAGAGGTCAAATGTGACATGCTATTTTGACAATATGCACCATGTGTAAAGGACTGCTAGTTTCTAAGTTACAAGGGTGACCTTGAAGACCTTGGTTTTATTTAAGCCAGATTTGAACATGACCCCACTCTACAGCTCTACAAAGTTTGATCAGAATTCATCAAAACTTAAAACCCAAATCACACTAACACATATTTTAAGATGATTTTAGGAGTCTTGAAATCTCAGCTTAGGTAACATTACCTAGGATTACTGACCCATAACAACACTACGTTAAGAAATAATAATAGTCTCACAACTGCCTTGTGTTACTTTTTTTTTAATGTGCTTGTAGGAGAACATAATCAATATTCACACTTCACTGATGAAGACTGAACACTGTCCCCGTCAGAGCGACGTATGCCTGAGTCATTTTGAAGTTATACTGATTGTTAACTTAATGCCAGAGAGACGTTTCACCTGCATCCTCATATCACCCTCCTGAATATAGTGAAATTTGGAGCATTCATATATTTGCATTATGAAATAGAAGATGTAGAAGAGTAACCATTAAGACACATTAAGGTATGTAACCCAAGCTTTTCTTTCAGAAATAAATATGTTTTTGTTTTTTTTGCTTCTGGAAAAAAAATGTTGTACAGTCAACAGGTGGCAGCAATGTGGTCATTTCAAAAACAAGAGAACTCAATTTTCCTCCAGTTTGTGTTTGTGTGGTGGAGAGAGAAACACACGAGCAGGACTGACACGTCCTGGATTTAAGGGTATAAAACTCTCCTGACGGGTACATTCAGACTTTTAGCCAGATTTGATGATGATGAAAAAGCAGCAGCCACGCAGTCTGATCGACTCTAATAAACAATGTTTATACTTATGCATCATATAGACTATATGCAACCTTGTGCCTGTCCTTTAGGCTGTTTATTATATGCCAAAAAATCACATAACTTACCATTTTTCCGATAACTTTTTAAGCGTATATACAGTATGCATACTGATCACTTCCATTTTTCACAGTTCCCTACACTTCACATGGAACCTGTCCATGATAAAATTTTCCATTTCCATCAGAAACCCATTTGCTCTAATGAAAAAAAAGATTATAGATATGGGCAATGAAATTGGTCATGGATGGAGTGATGGGCCTGATAAGTGTGTTTGCCAAGTGAGTGGGAGATGAGCTCGGAGCCTGGGGCTTTCTTTTTCAAATTGATAAATTCAAATGGTGATGTAGCCTTTTGACCTTGTGCTTAAACAGCATATAGATGCCTGGGAGGGCTGTCTCTAAATTTACAAAGTGTCAAACTAATTTGTTTCGTGATTCATGACCGACAGATTTCCTGGCAGACACTTATTTAAATCCAGTGTTTAGAGTGTATAGACTTTCACCTGTTTCACTTCATCCAGCAAGACAGTGCCAGATCTACAACATATAATTGAGATCCTCGAACCATTGCTCAATCCATGTTTGGGAAAAGACCACAAGAGTACAGAGTCTCTTCCATCTCAGCTTCAGCAGCCGTTTATCTCCTTGATATTCTAGTGAAAGAACACTGAACAAAAGGGATGAGCTGAACAGTTCCTGTCACTAAATACGGGTGAGTCTGGTTAAAGCCAAGCCTTCATCAAAACTCTCATTTAGAAGCTCTTTGGCCAAATAATTATGTTGAATTAATGTCATTATGTAGCCATTTCAGTGCTCCTTTCATTACACAGCCACTGCTATTTAGTATGTCCATGCCATCCTCACATGGCATGTGCCACCTGCTTTTCTCTCAGTGCTGGTGAGAGAAAAGCAGGTGGCATGGACACATGAGTTGTTTGGACGTAGTTTACCTGTGATGACCCCCCCAAAAAAAACAATTGTTAGCAAATGCACTGTGTTCATGTAAGCTTGGTTTTCTGGACACACCATCAACAACTGGGTTGTGCCAAGCAAGGATAGACTTAGAAGCGTTTGGATGGGGAGACTGAATAAATGTTAAATAAAATGAGGAAATGCTAGGTCTAATTAGCGTATTTTGTTATACACTGATTGTGAGGCACAACAATAGGACAGAAGCATAAAAGACAAAGCGACTAAGCATTCATGTGTTCTCTTTGTAATTGTTTTTTATCTATTTTGTGTCTTTGTGAACACTTGTGGTGTTTCTTGTTGCCATTTCGATCTCTTTTTAGCTGTTTTACAATTTTTTACTTTCATCGTAGCTTTTCGCCCCTTTTATAGTTGTTGATCCCCCCCGGCCCCCCTTCCCCTTGTCTTTGTAGTCCTTTTGCGCTCCTTTGTGTCGTTTTGTGTTCATGGAGTCATTTTGCATCTTTAAGTTTTTAAGCTTTTTTTTCAGAGCTCCTTGGGATTTCTTTGCAGTTCTTTTGTTTCTCTTTATTGTAATTGTACTTTTCTTTGTACCCTTTTAAAGTCTATTTTGTAGTATTTGCAACAGATGTGAGGCATTCTGGGTCTATTCTTCATACGCCAAAAAGCCTCCTAGCTAATCATTTTATCCTGATAGG
Organism: Hemichromis elongatus; assembly: GCA_015108515.1. Classification (NCBI taxonomy): domain Eukaryota; kingdom Metazoa; phylum Chordata; class Actinopteri; order Cichliformes; family Cichlidae; genus Hemichromis; species Hemichromis elongatus. The sequence continues at coordinate 4,025 of VUQR01031343.1, read as the reverse complement.
GACCTTTGACATCCATCCCTATCATCCCTTTAACCCTGATCTTGTAGGAATTGCCAGCAAAGAAAATGCAAAAGTTGAGGTTCCAAAAAACTGGAGCTCTAACTCCTTAATTCCTCAAAGCCCGAATCACGGTTTCAACTTCCAGCTGGCTAGCCCGTGTCATTCTCCTAATCTCTTTCCCAAATGTTGTTTCTGTCTTCAGTGAAACCATCCTCCTTTTCTTTGGCTAAAAGCTTCTATCAGTAATTGGCTTCTCAGTTACTCTTGTGCTTTCCCCACCTGTGGACCACTTAAAACCACAAAGGGTATGACTATAATCTATTTTAACTATTTTCCTGTATACAGGAAAATAGTTAGACCAGCACCACAAAACACCAAGTATAAAGCTAGCATTAACCCTTATCACTGATTTATGCAGTGCACGGTGTTTACACACTATATCGTGCCATCAGAAAGAGCACCATGCTGTGCTGACTTAATCAGACCAGTCAGGCTTGAAAAGACACCTCTGAGTAGCACAGTTTTACAAAGGGACTAGTATTAGTTAGTAAAGTAAAAGTAGAGAAGATGGGAAATAAGGGAGCAGCAGTAGAATACAACAATATGGGAAGTTTGAGTGCTATTCAGTCTAATGTATCTCATTTATTGTGGGAAGCGAATCTTTTGCTGTGCATGTGAAAGAAGATGTCACAGTGACAGAAAATGCTTTTAGCATCTCCACTTTCCTTCATCCTTGCAGCCAATAGCTAATATCACACAGCTTGTTGATGGCTCACACAGTAAGCTCTGTTCACACATGCGTGGACATTTTCTTCGAATTTTATCCTTTGATCCACGTTTAAACAGTGTTTTAGGCCACGAAAGGAGCTCCTGAAACTCTGGTTAAAATTGAAAAGGAAAACTGAGACTTATCTTGTCTTACATCAAAGAATTGCACTTTTCCTCTTTTAACAACAGGCTGTGTACTTTGTTATTGTTTCTCAGCATCCTTGGGGCCCTTTGTGGGCGCAGCTCATTATGGGCCTCGGTATCAACATGAAATATGGGCACCTGTGGTGGGCAACCCACTTTGGTACTGGCATGAAATGTGGCCCACATCTGGGCCCCACACTTTGAGTGCATATTGACCATGTGGTGCCCACATTCTAGTTGTGGGCTGCTTTTACCGGAGCCACAGCCAAGTCAATGTCAACATCTGCTGCAAACTATAGTGATGAGAGAAAATGCACACATTTTTTAGATTTCTTACACAGACTGGGCTGAAAGTGAAACAGATGCTAAAGCGTTTTCTGTCACTGTGACATCTTCTTTCACATGCACAGCAAAAGATTCGCTTCCCACAATAAATGAGATACATTAGACTGAACGACACACAGAAGCAGTTAAGCTGTTACACCGAGTGAAGCACTGCAAACTAGTGAAGAATCAAGTCTTAATTTCTCATATTGTTGTATTCTACTGCTGCTCCCTTATTTCCCATCTTCTCTACTTTTACTTTACTAACTAATACTAGTCCCTTTGTAAAACTGTGCTACTCAGAGGTGTCTTTTCAAGCCTGACTGGTCTGATTAAGTCAGCACAGCATGGTGCTCTCTCTGATGGCACGATATAGTGTGTACACACCGTGCACTGCATAAATCAGTGATAAGTGTTAATGCTAGCTTTATACTTATTGTTTTGTATATATATCAGCTTCACATACTCTCCTTTTCCCCTCTTCTAGCTTTTCTGCCATTAGCTTCTATGAATCATTCCACTGAGCTGCAGAATGCTGAAATACTGTATCCTACAATGCACACGTAGTCATTTTTGCAGACCCCCACAGGCCTCTGCTGCTGCCTATCATGGTATTTGTAATCAAAGCAAAAATATTACAAAGTAGCAATCCTTTGAGGTTGAGGCAAAAGTTACAAAGTAACTATTTGAAAGGCTACACCCAATTAGCTCTTGGTCACTGTGTTTAGAATTGTTCATTGAAGAAGATGAAGAAGAAACCGTTTCATCCGCATACATGTAAAATTAAATGAGAACAGCAAGCGCTGGATTTATGGGAAGGAAAATTTATAGAAGTAGGCAATGCAATATCAATTGATGCATTGCTGCATTTTATACTTCAGTTGATAAGGGAATCGTGTTTCAACTGAAGTATAAAATGTAGCAATGTTTGTGCTTTTAATGGCACAGCGAGAGGGAAAAGCGAGAGTTTTTGTCTCTTTCCTTGTCTGCTTTTGTTGCTGATTTTCATGCTTTTTCTCTGTACACAACTCAAATACCACTGACTGACCATTCATTGCTTTTCATGTCATCCACTGGCTTAAAATTGAAGGATTACAGCTGGCAGGCTTGAGAGCTGCGAAACTCTTTTGATATCGCATGTTAAAGCACAATCGGCCTTTGCAGCGTAGTGACACTGCAGTGGACAGGGAATATTTCTCGCATGCAATGAAATAAATCCCCCCTGAGGGAAAGAACTTTTAAACTAAATTCATAGAAGCTATTGGACTTTAAACTCTGCAGACGTGTCAATGGAAGAACCAGAGAGATAGCGTTTTGTGAATAATTTTCTGATTTATACAAACAAATGATATTTCAATCCAAGATTTGGTGACGTGGAAATAAAGAGACTAAAGCGGTGTGTTGCTTTTAATTTAGACTCTCTTCATCACCCAAGAGACATCAATAGCAATTACTGGCAACAATGCATTGTAGAGAATCAGCCAGGTTTAAATGATAAAAGCATGTATGAAGATACAGAAATGGGAAATGATCTGTGCTGGCATACCATTTACAAATGGTCTCTGCAATCATGGAGTCAGAGCTCAGCACTTAGATACCAATTACTAACCCTAACTAGATACCCACTTTGTTCTTGGCAGGTTAAAGGAGCCATTGTGCGTACATTGCTGTTACAAAGGGTTGAGCAGCAAGAATTTGTTGAGGTTTTCATGCATCATTAAGCATCAATATGTAGTGTGTGTGTGTGTGTGTGAACTTTGACACACAAAGTCCAACACGTTCGATGGACAAACTAGGGATGACATTTCATTTAAGAAATATCGATTATGCTTTAGTGATGTTTCACCCTCCCTGGTGGATTGTCTAGCACTTCTGAAACCTTCAGTAGAATCCAGGAATAGTTGGCCAAATGCTGAAATTTGCAGTGTTTGAACACAATCAGTCTTTCCCTCATTGAGCATCACACAATGTCTTCTGCCACATTAACAGGCAAGGAGGTTATGACAGCATACATACAGAGACAAACCCAACAATCAAATGACCCCCTATGAGCAAGCACTTTAGCAACAGTGGGAAGGAAAAAATCCCTTTTAAAAGGAAGAAACCTCCGGCAGAACCTGGCGAGAGAGAAGGAAGGCAAGGATAAAAAACATGCTGTGGAAGAGAGACAGAGATTAATAATAAGTGTGATTCAATACAGAGAGGTCTATTAACACATAGTGAGTGGGAAAGGTGACTGAAAAGGAAAACTCAATGCATCATGGGAATCCCCCAGCAGTCTACACCTATTTCAGCATAACTAAGGGAGCATTCAGGGTCACCTGGTTCAGCCCTAACTATATGATTTATCAAAAAGGAAAGTTTGAAGCCTAATCTTAAAAGTAGACATAGTGTCTGTCTCCCGAATCCAAACTGAAGCTGGTTCCATAGAAGAGGGGCCTGAAAACTGAAGGCTATCCCTCCCATTCTACTTTTAAATACAACAACAAGTAAGCCTGCAGTGTGAGAGCCAAGTGCTCTGATAGGGTGATATGGTACTACAAGGTCATTAAGATAAGATGGGCCTGATTATTTAAGACCTTGTATGTGAGGAGCAGGATTTTGAATTTAATTCTAGATTTAACAGGGAGCCAATGAAGGGAGGCCAATACAGGAGAAATATGTTCTCTCTTTCTAGTCCCTGTCAGTACTCTGGCTGCAGCATTTTGAATTAATTGAAGGCTTTTCAGGGAGTTTTTAGGACTTCCTGATAATAATGAATTACAGTAGTCCAGCCTGGAAGTAATAAG
>VUQR01031342.1:0-20075 GCA_015108515.1 Hemichromis elongatus | reverse complement strand
TTCTGTTTTATGCTCTGTAGCAGAGGAAATGTTCTCACTATGAAACATACCAGGTGAAACACACCAGGTGAAACATACCAGGTGAAACACACCAGGAGAAATATACCAGGGGAAACATACAAGGGAAATATACCAGGGGAAACACACCAGGGAAACATACCAGGTGAAACACACCAGGTGAAACATACCAGGGGAAACATACCAGGGAAATATACCAGGTGAAACATACCAGGGGAAACATACCAGGTGAAACATACCAGGTGAAATATACCAGGGGAAACATACCAGGTGAAACATACCAGGGGAAACATACCAGGTGAAACATACCAGGGAAACATACCAGGTGAAACACACCAGGGGAAACATACCAGGGGAAACATACCAGGGGAAACATACCAGGTGAAACACACCAGGGGAAACACACCAGACGAGTCAGTCAGTCTTGCATACTGTGAGAGCCCCAGCTCTGGCCCTCACTACAAATCCTATACTCTGATAGGCTTACTGTTTAGCTGTGAGGACCAGGCTGAGGGTTGTCATCAGTCATCAGCTCTGTTGCAGTTAGTGGTAACAGGTAAAACAACAGGGGTTGAATACAATCTTAGTCCTATAACATGAGCACGTGATGGCACTTTCACACCAGTGATTTTGTGCCTTCTTGTCCCACCCGAGAACAGTTCCAGATGGAACGGGCGCCTGTGCCCTGGGCCGCCCATCACACCGGTAGTAGGAAATATGAAATCGTTCAAGTGTTAACGGTGGTCTGGATTTGCTGACTTTGTCCTCTCAGGTTGACTGGAGCAGCAGAAAACAAGCGCTGGTACCTGGCGGTGATGTGCGCCACCCTCTTCTTCTACACCATCGCCACTATGGCCTTCACTTTCATGTACAAGTACTACACCCACCCCATTGCCTGCCACTTCAACAAAGTCCTGCTGTGGATCAACCTGGCGCTCTGTGGTCTCATGTCCTTCATTGCCGTCACACCGTGTGTGAAACAGAGTGAGTCGATGAAACACGCTCATAGCGACTGTCAACAAATCTCCACATAACACTTAGTCCACATCCAGCTGTGCAAACATCCACCTGATGAACAGAGAGCTGCTACACATGAGAACTGTTAGATGTAAGCTAACATTACCTGTTTGTCCCTTTAAAACCAGACGGCTGCTTTGTCTACACGTCTGGGCTTTAGGATTATACACAGGTCTGTACTCTCAGACAGGTACAACGAATGCTATTGGTCATTTACTTGAGTATGGACTCTAGGAAGACACCATCAGGACTTTGAACTCCACTGTATTTATGACACGAGGTGCTGGATGCTGCATCTAGAGTTTGCATTTCTACTTTACAAATCTGTAGTGTGGTAAACATCTTTAGACTTCCTTCTTAATTCATAATAGAAAAGAAATAAAAAGAGGAAAAACACACATGACATGGAATGCAGGTCGATTTCATTCTGCTGGGAGAACAGCAGCTTTACCAGGTTTGATCATTCTTTAGACTCGTTTAAAATGCTGAGCTGAAAGTTTTCTTCCTTAAGATGAAACATAAATACAGCCAGACTTTTCATTTCTGCTTCATTAAAACTTGTTACTGTTTTCATTTTTTAATTTATTTTAGTGAATGTTTACGACACTGATATTTGAAACACTATCCAGCTGAACGTGTTTAGGGCTGTTTGTATAACAGTGCGTGTTGCAGCATCCTCTGTCCTTCTCTGTCCACAGAACAGCCTCGGTCTGGGCTCCTTCAGGCCTCCATCATCAGCTGTTACGTCATGTACCTCACGTTCTCGGCGCTGTCCAGCCGTCCACCAGAGAAAGGTACGCTAAATAATCTGAGCAGAGCAGAGACACAGACATCGCTGCAGCTCTGCTGACACACTGAACAGTCTCTGTACTTCCCCCTTACATGCTGATTAAAAGAGAAACGCCTGCAACAAGGCCCCACACATTCACCCGATCGCTTCATCAGAGCTGCAATCGATTAATGCTCCTGAATGAAATGACAAATGTGTAACGTGATCAGTTATAAGGGTTGTATCTGTGCAGCGTCTCTCTGTGTAACTGTGATGTAGGGATCGAAACGACGTACAAATTTTAAAACAATCAGGACAAAGACAGGAAGTAAAAGTAAAAATAACCAATCTTCAGAATAAAAAATGAGGAGATGTGGAGGCAGACGAGGCACACGTGAAAAGGCCTGACAGCAAAGGTAAAGAAGCTTAGTCCAACTATTACCTTGCCCCATACTACGATGTAATACTAACAAATACACGTACACATACTCCTCTACACTACATTTCCATAATGACTCACCTGTTGGCTCCAGGTAAACAAAGAGCCTTCGCATTACTGAGACATTAGAGCAGCAGCGTATCACACGACCCACGTCTTATCCAGGCTTTCCATCTAAATGTGTCGTACATGAACAGTCTGTCAGTACTGGCTTCAAACACAGCTTGTCCCCGTGAAGAGCAAAGTGCCGTACAGAGTGAAACGTGCTGCCAGGACCCAAAGTAACAATTCACAAGTTCATTCGTTCAGTGTAACAGTTCAATGTTTTTGAGTCAATTTTTGCTACTTGTGGATTGGATTGAAGCCTACATTTTAGTGTTAATGTCATCGCCATCTTGCTTTTAGGTGCCAGAAATGAGATTTCTTTCAACAAGAAGGTGTCGTTCAATGCTGTCAGTTAATCCTAACAAGCCTGCTGGGGAAGTATGATTGTATGATCAGAGAGCAAGGTTTGTGGACATGCTGTCCCAGACAACCGTGCTGCTAACTGGAGGCTATAAGCCGTGTGGTTTGTTACATAAATAAGTTACAGAATCACTGCAAACACAACCGAGAGCTCCACAGTGAATCCAATTAGCTGCAGCAAAGCCTAGCGTAAACACACAGGGGCTACAGCAGTAAAACCAGTGAGTTATTCAAACCTTCACTCTCTGTACAATGATCACAAAGTATAAAGACAAAGGCATATATAGTTTCCATGGGGACCGAGTCTGTTTTGCAGCCACCCTTAGGTCATCGTTAGAGGAACTGCAGTTGTTGTGGCATAATGTGACGTACACTTTCAGCGCAGGAAGGACCCTTGCTACTTTCTGTTGATTGTTTAAATCCATTATGAGTACTGTATTTATTGGACTATAAGGCGCACTTAAAATCCTTTAATTTTATCAAAAACCAACAGTGCGCCTTATGAACGAATTCTGGTTGTGCTTGCTTACCTCGAACAGATTTTCTGCTCACAAATCTGTCAAAAACTCTTTTAGTGCGACTTTGGTGACTGTCTAAATTCTTTCATCTTTAACCACAACCGTTGCTGATTATTTTGTTTCGTTTTTCCTGCAACTTTTTTGCATTTACAGTTTTGAGGGATAAACCTCTGAAATTTCTCTAATTAGAAATATACGTACAAAACACAAAAACTTTTGTTGTATTTTTTTGCACTTTTTTGCTATTTATGTCATTACTATGGACTAATTGCATACATATTATTAAAATTTGGGATATAACGGTTGTGTGGATATATAGCAACTTGAAATACAGCATATAAAAATATGAAGATAAACTTATATAGTACTTTTCCACTCCTGCAGAACTCAGAGCACTTTATACAAATAAAGTATATTAACTAAAGTATGATTTAATATTGTGGGCTAAGCTTCACTGAAGGCTCTGCAGAGAAGTTCCACAACTGTTTTCTAATTGAAGATTGTTGCTTCTTTCTTTAAGGGCAGTCAGCAGCTGTGTTATGTTTGCAAATGTTCTCATAAAAGCTTTTTAATAGGCTGTTATCCACGGGGACAAACCCTAGGTGTGTTTGTGTGCAGCAGAGTAGGTGTGTGAGAGCTCGGAGGCAGCTCGGGACGTTGTAGCAACTTGTTGAGAAAATATGCACTGAGTTTGCTATAAAAACAGCTTTTCAACACAGACTGAGAGCCACACGGTAACACTCACAGTAACACACTGTACGGTCGCTGAGTTTCCTTTCTCAGCTTCTTTAATTCATGGGTTCTTCACCTGTCATGGTAACGTCTCCAGAAGGTGTGTGTGTGTGTTCTTGTTACTCTCTTCTTCGCTCTTTGTTTGAGTTGTGTGTCCCCTGAAGGCTTATTCTGCTCTGTGAGCTCACCAGGACACGCAGGGAGTGATCCTTGTGTTTCTGAGTGAAAGCATGAGTCTGACGTGTGACTGAAAGGACACAACTGGACGACGAGGACATGCTCTTGCTCCCTTGGCGACTCTTGATTTGCGTGTGCTTGTTTGTCGATCTTCGCGGGCCCAAGTCTGGAGTTCCCACCTCCCACTCCAGCAGTGACTTAACGTCAGCGGCCATAGAGACATCTGTGTATCTGACATTTTTGTAAAATGTCTGTGATGAGAAGCAGCTTACAGTGTTCACAGCAGTTTAACAAGCCGCACATATCCAAACTCGCTGCGTCAGCAGAGATCCTACATGGCAGCTATGACACAGTGTTTGTACCTTTTCTCTGCTTTGTTGTGGGATTAATAAAAACCAAGAAGAACAAAACTTTTATTTGTTTAATTTGCTCAGTTGACAATGTTGAAGAAAAGAAAAGAGAATGAATTTAGTTACAAAAGTGTTACTCACACAAACTTTGCTTCCATTGTCCACTGCAGTATTTCTGACCATACAATTCTAACTGACTCTTCACACACATTACATTTATATCAGTCCATGCCATGATGATTTATCTGCAGATATAGTTAAAGAGTCACTTAAATTTTCCTTATAGCAAAATATAAAAACTCCTTTCCAAGTCAAGAAGCCAGAGTAAGATCTTTGTACATACATTTTTATTCATATTCCAAAGTTCAATGAACAAAAGAAAAGTTGTTATACTGCATGTGTGTAAAAAACACAAACGCAAATCTATAAACAGAACGTTTGCAACATCCTTACTAAAAGTATCAATATTCTGGTAAAAATGGATAATAAGCACACAACAAAATTCAATTCAATTCAATTTTATTTATATAGCGCCAGATCACAACAACAGTCGCCTCAAGGCGCTTAGTACATACAGAGAAAACCCAACAATCATATGACCCCCTATGAGCAAGCACTTTGGCGACAGTGGGAAGGAAAAACTCCCTTTTAACAGGAAGAAACCTCCGGCAGGACCAGGCTCAGGGAGGGGCGGGGCCATCTGCTGCGACCGGTTGGGGTGAGAGAAGAAAAGAACAGGAACAAAACAAATACAAAAGAAGTAAAACTATGAAAACCTTTAAAGTAAAATAATAAAAACAAGCATAACGACTGAATGGCACGGATAAACTGAAATGTCTTTAGTTTTAATTTCCAATCATATAATGACATTTATTACATTGTTTTCACTAGCTTGAAGGTTTCACTAGTATCCAGTATTAGAATAGCAAAGACATGCTGGACAGAGCGTGCAGAGGCTTTGAAACAAGCATTAAAGTTTAAAAAACTTTCAAAATAAAATGGAAACTAATGCCACGGACCTACCATCAGAGTTTGTGTTATGAACTAATATTCTTGATCCTGTTTTCATGAGTAAAACAGGATCAAACCAACAAGAACGACAGCCGCTGTGAAGCTTATTTTGGTCGGAGGTCAAACAGTTTCAGCTCTGACCATCTTCAGTGTAATGTTTCAGGCAGAAATGTGGTTCAGAGATTGTCTGCCAGGCAACCACAAGGTCGATTTCTGAATTTTGGTCATCAGGATGAGCGTTGTCATTCCTACTGTGGATGAGGGCGTCATTTTCACTGCTATCAGAATGAAGGGAATTGTTGCTGTGGTGGTTTTCAGTTCGTGTTTGCAGCTCAGCTTTTCGAATGCAGTTCAGATATTCTTCACAGAGTCTCTTTGCTTTTTCTTGCGCTATAACTTTGAGCTCCTCTTTCAAATGGTTGCTCACCTCTGCTGAGAGAAGTTCTCCGTACAGCCACCTGTAGTACGGGGGGCACCCTGTCACCTCCATGTTTCTGTTGGACCGCCTCATACAAACAGGCTTACAGAGCTCATAGATATTCCAAATCATGAAAAGCACACTCAAAACACCAAAGCCAATGTCCTGAAAAGGAAAACAGGAGAATGGTCAAACTGATTTGTCTATATTCTGTGAATATATATCTAATCTATATAAACATATCTATCTATGTGGTAGAGCTGGTACACAAAGTTGCTCAGATTTAGCATATTTATTTATTTACTTACCATTGACTCATTCTTGTATTGAGCTTTGGTGTGCTTATCCTCATTTGTCAGATTCTCCTTACAAGCGATTCCTGTGTGGTTCCTCTCATTGTTTGTCCTCAGACACATGTACCAGTCACCCTTCAGCAGAACAGCACCTGCCCAAATGCCACTCAGAAAGAGATATTTGCCCCAAAAAAAGCACAAAAGCTGGATGCAATTACAAAAACCACGACAGCGCTGACAGTACATCGTCTTTTTGTAGCAAGACTCAATTAAGGTGACCAAACAATTGAGGATTAAAGGTGGGAGAGCCATGAAGAGTGCATCAGTTATATGTGACTCTGGATCGCAGGAACAAACAAACTCCATATCCATTAAGTACTGAAGAATGAAGAACGTGACTATGAGCAGGATGATGCTCATAGCCTTAGTTATGGCTGAAAAAAGCTTTTGAAGAAGCTCGACATGGTGAGTCATGCTTGCTGAAGAATATAAGTCAAAAATCCTGACGTAGTACAAGAACAGCTCAGCTGTCTGACTTCGTTATAACCAAATTGCTCCTTCAGCTATGTGGACTGCTGATGTGCATGCAGCGTATGATGACAGAGGGGTTTGTGTCTGCTGTGTCTTTAGGTGGGTGGGTTACAACTGGCACATTTATACTTTCACTTTTTCTTTCTGTAGTCTAACATAACATCATATATTCTATGTTTTACATAGAATGCTGATATTTTCACATCATTATTTAGTAATATAATTTGAATCCAAGAAAGCGCCATGAGGCGACTGTTGTTGTGATCTGGTGCTATTTAAATAAAATTGAATTGAATACTTCACTGCCATCACTGCCTCTGCAAACTTTAACCATTAGGTCTGGTATAAAACAGAGAGAGGGATCTCTACAGTATTACCTGCCTAATCTTCCTGTTAATGGTTGTAAGTGGATGACAAAATAATTAAACATTCGTATCGAAGTTTTGTAAACTGGGGGAACAATGGCCCACAACAGCATGTATCCAGAAAGACTATGGTGTTATTTTAGTGCCTCTGTCCTGAGCGCACCTAAAAAACTTCAGCTAGAGCGAGCTGATTGGAGACCAAACAGCCAATCAGAATTTTTGCATCCAAGTCTGTGATTGACTAGTTTTGTGGAACACTTATAACGGTGCACGGAGAGTTGAGCACGCACGGAGCAGAGACCTGAGCCAGAGGGGCTCTTACTGTGTGTGTATGTGGATAATCACAAACACTGAAATTCATTTCTTGCACACAGAAATTAATTTTCTTCACTCAAATTAAATTTGTTTGCTCATAATAATTTTCTCCTCTACATGCAACATTTGTGCTTGCAAATTTTTACGTGCCCACAGATTAGAGGCACTAAAATAATAAGTACTACACCCCCACTCTTGCGGTAGAGGGCAGGCCCTTTGTAGTACAGGGTCTGTGAGAACAGTCTTCAGGTGGTAAATGCAGAGTACTTCCTGTGTATTTCCTGTTCAGAAAACAAAGCTGCAAGAAGGGATTTGATGAAACTGCTTAGAGAGTGTTGAGCTGTAATATCTTTCAGCTGTCATGGCACACCACCTGGAAATTTTATTTCAGTCTTATCAAAAGCTGTGAGCATTATCCTGCTCATAACCAGTGTTGGGAAGGTTACTTTTAAAATGTATTCCACTACAGATTACAGGTTACATGCCCCAAAATGTATTTTGTAAAGTATTCCATTACATTACTTAATGAGAGTAACGTATTCTGAATACTTTGGATTACTTAATAATATTATCATGCTTTTTACAACTACATAAATGTGGTATTGCTGTGTGATTTATTACTACTACTGAAGGTTACTCACCGTACCGATACCAACTAGATTTTTAAATCTTAATATAAAATGAGTAGCTGTAGGTGGACATTAGGTAAGGCTGCACTTTTTGCAGTGATCTCGTATAGAAAACTATTCCACGTGTATATAAATAGTAAAGGGTCCGCTGGCTAATACGTCGGGTTCCGTTTCAGCTCGTAGCCGAAAACCAGCTTTACTGTCTGGGTCAACTTTGCTAGCAAAGACAGAGAGGTGTTGAAAGACTGCTCCAACTGGACCTATAGTTTCGGAGGAAAACACAAACACAGTCTCCAGTCGAGTCTTAACAGCTGACTTACAGCTGGGCTCATCAGGAACTCTTTTGGCTGCAGTAGTTATTATTATATTTACATGCTTTCATCTCCCGTTTCTGGTCAGTGACACTTTCCGACTCTCCCTTTTCCCCCTCCCTCACGCTCACAGACACATCACGGGTATGGCGGTGATTCTCCCTGCAGCATGGACTACACTACCCATCAGGCTACAGTCTTTAGGGCTATGCCTGTAATGCTCTGCCTTCATATTAAATAATTTTTAAAAATATTTCTTCACATCATTTATACGGGCCGTAAGCAGGGGTGACACGGGCCATGAGATTGAGACCCAGGCATTAGAGCCTCTTATTGTGTGTTTTGTTTGTGTTTCCACTGGCGAAATTAGCAGAAATAGAGAGGGCGTGGCCTAACATATGAAACAGGAAAAGACTGCCGTGTAATCCATTTATTTCAACAAAGTAACTTTATTCTGAATGCCACATTTTTAAACAGTAACTGTAACAGAATACAGTTACTCATATTTTGTGTTTTAAATACATAACGCAGGTACATGTATTCCATTACTCCCCAACACGGAGCCCAGGCAAACATCCCAGAATGCATTTCGTCGACAACTCAAACGATGGAGTGGCGGAGGAATGCAGAGTGGCGGAGTTTGAAATATACATATCTCTCTTTCTGGATGACAAAATAAACTTCTAAGATATTTTCAGGCCAGATTGTTGCTGTGTAAACTTCAAATATCTGCTCGGTTTTTCAGGACATCACATATTTACAAAAGTGCTCTAACGTTTTCTGAGATGCCTGGTACCCACCAGCTGACCGCACAGCTGGACTGGCCATCGGGCATTTGTCCGGTGGGCTGATGGTGATTTTTCATTTTTATGATTGTTTGTTTGTTTTTGTAATAATATAAACAATGAAAGGTGGTGGATTGGCTAACTGGTCTCGATGGACTCTGGGCTGGATCAATATTAGTGCATCCATACTGAGGTGAAAAGGAAGCGATTTGTCCCGGACTTCAGCTAGAATGAAACAAAGACTCAAAGCTGGAGTGTGTCTTTGCTGCACAGCTGTTTCTTCTCTCATTCATAAATCCTAACAACAGCTAATCGAACTTAAACATGCTGCTGTTATTTATTCGATAGCTTCCTCTTTGTAGTGCAAACTGGGTGATAAACAAACGAGACAGATGGGAAAAGCCGATCAGCTGATCATTGATCAGTTTCATGATTGAAGTAATGACAGGCGAGGGAGGGGGAGACGACGAGAGGAGAAGTTGCAGTTGTACAGCATGAAGACACAGAATAACTCCAGCTTTGGGTCTTTTTCTCCTCAAGCTGAAGTACGGGACAAATCGCTTCCTTTTCCTCTCAATAGAAAACTCCGACGGCCAGTCCAGCTGTGGCTCCATACATCAGTTGTTAAGCTTAATGTTGAAATACTATGCAAACATACATACATACATCTGGATTAGTTTTCTCTGAGATGAACTGTAGCGGTTTGGAAGCACGTAGCGAGGCTCCAAATGCTCCACCAGACCGCCGACAGGTCTGGGACACAACAGCCGCTCTGTCATGTGACGCGTACTGCTTCGATGCGCTGAGCTGGGTTACGCCATGTAGCACGTTTTGTGAGGTGAATTTGTGATACTTTGGATCGGATTACATTTTTTATTTCTCTCTGACATCCGATCCAGTAATTTCGGTCAGTATCGGACCGATACCGATACGTAATATCGGAGCGGTCCATCTCTAGTTCTGATAAATCGAGCAGATATTTACACAGCAACAATCTAGCCTGAAAATATTTTGTCACCCAGACAGAGAGAGATGTATATTTCAAACTCCGCCACTCTACGTTCCTCCGCCACTGCCTCATTTGAGTTGTGGACGAAATGCATTCTGGGATATTTGCCTGGGCTTAGCTACAGTAGCTAGTGAGCTGATTGGAGACCAAACAGCCAATCAGAATTTTTGCATCCAAGTCTGTGATTGGCTGGTTCTGTGGAACACTTATAACGGTGTACAGAGATGTGTGTGAGCACACGGAGCAGAGACCTGAGCCAGAGGGGCTTGCAAATTTTTACCTGCGCTCAGGATAGACGCCATACTTATAGTAGCACCCACTGTGCTAGGTGTGTGCTCCTCTCCCCTCTTAGAGCACAGCGTGCACTTTTGCAGAAGTCATTTTTTGTAGTTTTATTTAAACTGCAGTTTAAACATCAAAGTGTGTGCACAGAGCGTGAGAGCAGTAACCACAAGTTATGAAAGCAAACTGGGGCAGGTGCCCACAGTTTCTTCTTCATTTCTTATTATTAGTTTCTATGATTGCATACAACAGCACCTTCAGACTCAGACAAAGAGAACTGTAACAACTGCAAACCTTCCTCTTTACTGTTCAGCCAATAACAAAACAAAACATTTACCTTATACAAATAATTCTCCTAACAGATCAGACATCAAAATCATTTGTGGAACAATTTAAGATAAAATTATTGTAAATACACAAAATGACAACACCAGTCAGGCTCAGTGTTTGATGTAGCGTAACAGTGTGGCTCAGTCGCTACAGAACAGAGTCGTAGGATGAAGACACGAGGTGAGACATGAGGAGCTGCGTCTTAAAAACCCCAAATCGAGCCATAACTAAATCTAAAAAAGCACAATTAAATGCAAGAAAAGAATAAATAAGCAGCATACAGTTTTTATAAAGGGTGGAAACAAAGCGACCAGAACATGGACGTGTTGAATAGGAGAGGGTTTGGGTCCAGTACATATGAGGTTATGTAATAATAATTTCCTCAGGGATGACTAAAATATTTTAGTTAAAAATGATTTAACCACATTTTTTAGACTCTCTTATTTATTGCTTTGATATAAACAGTGATATGTATTTAAACTGCCAGTAACAATAACAACAACAATAAAGACACCTAACAATGACACGTGAAAACGACAGCCACACAAACAAAGTGTTTGGTAAACACTCAGCCCTAGTTTCATCTCCTCAAACTGTACTGTCAGCATCAGTGTTCAGCTGTTGACACATTGTATAAACCACCGTTTGTGTTTCCTGGTGCGACACGATGGTAAACGTAGCATGTGTTGTTATTTTGGTGTCAGTGGTGTACCAGGGCATGAACATGACCGTCTGTTACCCCAGCGTGGGACAGGATGGCATCCAGAAGGAAGGCAACGCTGTGGCCATCATTGGAGCGGCCATCATGTACTGCTGTGTGCTCTTTGCATGGTGAGTAAACAGAACGAGTATCACACAAAGAAGTGACTCAGGATACACTGTAAGCTGTGCTTCATACGTCACAGCCACATATCTCTGCTGGGGAGAGTCTGGGGCAATAAACGTGTTCATATCTAACTTCCCTCCAGTAATGAAGCTTCCTACCTGGCGGAGGTGTTTGGGCCATTTTGGATGATCAAGGTTTACCGCTATGAGTTCCAGAAAGCTACGTGCTGTTTCTGCTGCCCTGAGGAAGAAGAAGGTGTGTCTTACAGTTTATCTGAATTGAAAAACATTAAATCTCATTGTAAAAACTAAACTGTCAACTACCAAAACTCTTTGCATCAAATCAATCACATCTCAATCTCCCATTTACCCAAACTCTAAACACACATTCTCAAACACAAAACACATTTAGCAGTGTGGTGCACACAGGCTGCAGAAGTTAAACACAACTAACACACAGTTTTCATCCTGTACACACTACCACTCAAAGCTGAAATCACATGTAGCAGCCTTCTTCTGCTTTTTGAATACAGCTTCATCCACGATGGTGTATTCATGAAACCTGACCACTGAGTCAAGCTCAAAGGTTCTCTGTACACAACAAACTACTTTTAGTGCTGTAAATGTAACAGTACCATGTATACATGTATGCAGTATACTTATAACTAAAAGCTATTTTGTTTGGAATGGAAAGACAGCCACATGAGGATGGAAGAACACGAATGTGCTCACAACACCAGCAGACACTCACTGTGCATATGGTCTGTCAGAATAATGCAATTCGCCTGCGTGAAATAGAGCAGCGGATTATAGAAGACAACATACAGTTTGAATCTAACAAAAAGGAGAAGAAAAGGTCACGATGTCATAGGTCAACATGCCCGGCCAGCGTGGTGCAAATGTAACCATCTGTGCTGCCATCAGCAGCTATGAGGTTCTCCACAGTTATGTTACTGTTGGGCCAGACGACACGACCTTCTAGTTACATTCCTGGATGGTCTACGGGATGCTCTGCTTGAGCAGAGAGAGATCTCCAGCAAGCAGAGCATCCCATATATGTTACCATTTGGGACAACGTGAGCTTCCACCGTGGTCCAAGAACATGTGACTGGTTTCACCATGAGCAGCATTTTACAAATGTGTTTCTTCCACCACACTCTTCCTATTTGAACCCTATTAAGGAGTATTTCTTAGCATAGAGATAGAAAGTATACAACTACTACGCATGTGCGTCGACTTGTTTAGTAAATACAGATTATGGTGGGCCAGGTTGTTCTTTGTCTAAACCATGTTAGCTGTGACTCTGTGCTCTGTCTTATGAATGATTGTGTGTGCACAGACAAACACAGCTTGTCCTGTAATCCTAACTATGCCTCACAGTCACAGTGGGTTGATGGTTCTGCAGTAACCAGTTTGTCACTTCTAATCTTCCAGCTGAAGACGACTTTGTGATTGATGACGAGAACAAAGGCTGTCAGAAAGTCATTCACAACGAGACGCAGAGAGTGGCTTACAGCTACTTCTTCTTTCATTTTGTCTTCTTCCTGGCCTCACTGTACGTCATGATGACCCTCACTAACTGGTTCAGGTTAGTGACTGACAGTTCTAGACACAGTTCTCATATATTGTACATTTCTGAGGTGTTTCTTTTGTAATCTCTGCCTTCCTCTCCCTAGTTACGAGTCAGCAGTGCTGGAGACCACTTTCACCCACGGCAGCTGGTCTACCTTCTGGGTGAAGATGTCGTCGTGCTGGGCCTGTGTGATCCTCTACCTCTGGCTCCTGCTGGGCCCTCTGTGCAGCTGTCAGAACGAATCCAGACCTCGGCGCTCGCGCATCAAACGACGCTCGACGTCGTCCCGCCACGTCTCCGTCAGCGTCTGACACTCAGCATGTGGCCTGGCAGGAGGGAAGTGCACATCTTGCAGAGCGGACAGGAGGTCAGGTGTCGAAGAGCCTCCCCGTGTTGCCCAGCAGGAGGACATTTTCAGGAGTGGAGGTCACTGGGGTCAAGGGTCAAAGACTCACAGTGTTGTGAGAAAAACCCATGGGTGGTGCCCCCGTTGACATGTGAGGAACTGGGCCTGATGTCACAGGCTTGACACCCTAAACCACTAAAAGGACATAGCTGTGGTTTAGAAGCACATCACAATATGAATTGCCAAAGGGACCAGAAGTGAACTCTCACTCAGTATGCTGGGAATCACAGTAAGCACAGCAGTTTTAAAGGTCAATAAAATTGTACATTTTTTATGTTTATTTTAGTATGATTATTATTTTTGCAGTATTTAGACACTTAATATTGTAACAGAGAACAGAGTTTATGTATTTGCTAGATTCAGATTTCAGAGGCGCATGTCCCTAACATTTAAAAAAACTTTTTTTTCCCATTTATATCAAATAAAATTTGCCCTAAAACACTGAGCCTTTTAGCCCTCTGATCTTAGACAAACAACTGAGGGTTATGAGCATGAACAAATCTTTCGAGTGCTGCAAAAACAGAAAAATGTACGAACTACCTATAAAGCAACACATTTTCTTACTGACACATTGACATTTGAATGTGTACGGTCTCTTTGAACCTTTTTGAACAACCGCAAACCTGAAAAAAAGTTTAACGTCAATGTAAAATTTCAGTCTCCATCACTGGAGATGCAATAATATTGTGATCACATTACACATAACTACACTCGACATACTCATCTTCCAACCAAAGTAACATAATTTAGTTTTAATGTTTATGAGCATAAATACAAACAAGCATAATCCAGACTGGCTCTGTAAAAACAAAGCATTCGCTACAGACACATGTGGAAATGTTCTAATTGATACCATTAATAAGTAACCTTTTATCTATTATTGGTTAACTTTATCCCATTTTGAATTAAAATTGAAATTTTATTAAATCTAAATACATTATATTAAACCTGGACATAATACCTCTCAGGTCAGGTAATTCAGGTCAGTGTAGTAGACCTGGCACCTTGCTAACAAAGCTTGCTAGCATTAGCTGGTAACTTATGATGTAGACAGTGATGGTGGAGACACTTAACATAAGTTTCCTTACACACCTTTTACATGCATGAAAGTAGATGCCCATGTCTAGAAGTAAAGGCTGTGTAGATGTTCCTCAAACACAGCTCACTGTCTTTAGTGGACATAACTGCTATAATAGTAGCATAACAGTGATCAACTCCTTGACTGTGCCCACGTCCTGATGCGTGTATGGACACAGCTGGCAGTGAAACATGAGGTGTCCTCCCGTGTCTCGGTTAACCAATGGTAGATGCAAACATGTTCTTTTTAAACAAATCCATTAATTCAAACTATGATTCTAAGTAAGGAGCATTTAAATGAGTGTCAAAAAATACTTTGAATGATAACGTGTTCAGTACAGAGTAGCTACTGTATGTGAGCTTTATTTCACGTAGTGCTAACGAAAATATACAAACAACATAAATGTAATTGCTTCTTTTAATTCATTGATAGCTTCCCACTTCTGTTGGATGGAGCCGCTCTGGATTCTTATTCCCCACACAAACCCAAAGAAAGATTTGCTCATGTGTTAAATGAAATTCTCAAGTGTCCAAAAAAGATCATGTCTGCATTGTTTGGTGAGATTTTGATCTTTAAATACTCTGAGACAAAGTTTACTAGAACAATTGAGAGGCAGCTAAGAAGGCATGTGTGACGTTTTTAACCATTAACTGAAGACTGATGTTAAAAAGATACAGCAGACTTTATATTTACCTTACAGAATTCACTTCTGTATTTCACTGTCATTATCCAGATATGGTTATTTATTGTTTACATTTATTTTGGCAAATTGTGAATCAATTTGAAAAACTTAAATAGTTGAATCCAGGAGTGCTTAAAAAAGTATTAAAAATGCAGAAGCGATAGAAGCTTCCTGTGTCCTGCCTTCAAATGAACTAATCATGACTGAAAGACTGAGTTTGAAATATGTTGTGTATCTAACATAGCCCTGCTACGTCCCACAGAAGGTCCCGTTGATGTAAGTGTATGAAGCCTAGGACGGGCTTCCATTAGTCCCTATTAAAATGAAGGGAACTGAGCCAAGTGTCTGCGATGACTCCCATACAGGGAATGAGCAGAAATCAGGCTTAGTAAAAAAACAAAAACAAATATATATATGTGTGTGTTTGTGTGTGTGTGTGTGTGTGTGGTGTGTATAAAGTGTATATATTATCCACTGTTTAATGTAGTGCTTCCTTAGTTGTAGATTTAAAGGGTTTTTGTAAATACACTGTTTTCTTACAGATGTTAAAGTTTTCTCGTTTGTTATTTCCAATGATTCAGTTCGATGCTGCATTGCTTGGTCTTTGAATACACACACACACTTCATATAGACAAAGAAAGTCTCTTTGGCACATGTACATACAGTATATTAGGTTCAAAAGC
Organism: Hemichromis elongatus; assembly: GCA_015108515.1. NCBI lineage: Eukaryota > Metazoa > Chordata > Actinopteri > Cichliformes > Cichlidae > Hemichromis > Hemichromis elongatus. The sequence continues at coordinate 4,064 of VUQR01031342.1, read as the reverse complement.
AAATATGATATTTTAAATCCATAACACAATAAACCGAGTTTCACCATTTACCTCATTACAAGTTTCTTAAAACAGTTATAATCAATTATATTGTAGTACATTGTAGCTAATCAGTGCCACACAATAAAATACTGTATATTTATTTTCTGTAAAGTATCAAAGGCCAGACCTGGTTTAACATACTCTAAAAATGTTATAAAAGACATTACACAGCTGACGCAAAAACAGTGTGTTATGATTTAAGCTTATTTTTCTATACATAAAAACTGTGAAACAATATGTTATTAGATATCACCAGTGAAAGATCCACCGTCTCATTCATTCTGTAGTGATTGCTGTTTCCGGTTCGTCCCGTGATTTAATTCAGATGCTTCAGAGTCCAGAACTGAGCTGTAGCGACAGGTCGCACCAGAGTTTGGCTTAGACGATAAACCAGAATATAATGCAGATACTAACTTCACTAGTCTTCAGTTTGAGAAAGAAGTATACAGCGAGATGAAGTGAAAACACTTACAGTCTATCGTTTCAACATAAACGTGTCTTCTTAAAGACCTACATACCTCCATGTTGGAGAAATCAGAAACGAATTACGCAAAAATGTACGGAATGGACATTCAGCCTATCACATTCAACTATCACATCAAATTTATGCTGCAAGAACCAATCCTTGATTAGATTGACAGTGTTTCTTGAGAGAAAATGAATAAAAATGAATTAATACATGAATAAATAAATGGAATAAAGACAGATTTAGACCTGAGTCTGTGGACTGGGTAGGCCTCAGTGAGAACTGGCAGCAGCTTCTGGGCCAAGCAGATCCCCAGGGACTAATGAGATGTGTGAAAACTGAGATAGGTTTTGTGGTGTGGCGAGCATGGAAATGAAAGGAAATGTGCAAGAAAACCACACAACCATGGAACCAGGAGGGAAGTGTATGAGGTCTGGTCCCACTCCTGAAATTCAGATGAATTATATTTTAAAAAGAAAAACAGACGATGAAACAACCACATTTACCTTCAGTTGTTCAGCTGATGTCTGTCCACTCATGTTCAATATTTATGTCTTATCATTATGGTACCCCACCTCTCTCCCAATGACTAGTCTAAAGCAGGTGAGAAGCAACTACTCCACGGAGCTGTTGTGAGTTTGGCACACAGTATACCGTATTCAGGGTCGGATAGTTCCCATTAACACCCCAGAATTTGCATCTGAAAACATAATTGCTGAAAACCCAGCTTTGCATTTGGTCCCCTTTCTCATAATGAAATGTCTTTATATTTGATCGTGTAGTTAAATATTTATTGATGGCTCTATTTTTTAAAACCCAGTCACTGCTAATATCCTGGACTATCTTTAATACAAACTGCTGTCTCGATGGTGTAATGAACCTATGAGTTCAATTTAAGTTATTGTTTTGGTGCAGTAGATCAACCCTTACGTTATTTGGTTAACAACTTGTGATTGACATCTCGCTAGCCGATAAGCTGCAGATTTCATATCACGTATACTGTTTGAAAATAGATCAGATCTAAATATTTATTCAGAACAACCCAAAATAAGTGACTGAGACCACAAACCCACCAGGAGACCTCTGTAAGCACTGGAGAGGTCCAGTGTTTACAGAGGTCAAGTCAGAAAGCCATTGTCCCATAGACTTTGATAGGAGCAGAAGTTATTCTGAAACCACAGCTATCGCCATCTGCTGCCCATCAGACAAAAGTCTGGTTTTTAGGCATTTTTTCAGAAAAATAAAGAGGAAAAAGAGAAAAATGATTGTAAGTGGATTTTTCTTTTACACAAAAACAAATATAATTTAAAAATATGAGACGGCTGTGGGAAACAGCCACAATAAAAAGGCCATTTCAGTCAATGTTCTTCTCTTTGGTGTTTTTAAAGGTGGCACAAGCGTCACCTAAAGTGCTCTAAATTGTACAGAAGCTGGTCAGGCTTTTAAATAATTGCGGAGTCTTTTGTCAGTATTTCTGGAATACATGCATCACAAGGAATCTGATGGTGGTTTAATTGTCCAGAAATATTATATTTGAGTAAACGTTTCAGTATGAGCTTCATTCTCTGTTACACACAGTCTCACTGCACTGTTTCGACACCACTCATCTCCTCATTTCTGCTGGTTGTTTCGGTCCTCTGTTGCTGCAGAGCCTTTCAAGTGGCCATAGCAGTTCATCTTCTCTGGGTCTGTATGGCACTACATAGCTCTCCTCTTCAAGCAGAATTCGGTTTAATGTGCGCTCATAATTAATGTGACGTCGCACCATGAAGATATACTGTTTCCCTATTTCCAGGTTAGGGCAGTCACACACATTAGGGACCCAAAGAAACTCCCGGTGCTCGAGGCGGAACCGGTTCCTGTAGGTATGGATGATCTGGACGTCATAACGAGTTTCCTCACCTCGTTGCAGCTTCCCAAGGACTCTTGCCCGGAAAACTAAAATAAAGTAGCGATATTAATAACACTGTATGTGGTAACAAGCCACTAAAAACAGCAAAAATATAATATTTAGTCTTACCAAAGTCCTTCTGGCAATACTGTCGCTGGCGTTCTCGTCGACCTTTAACACGTTGACATTTGCCGCAATGCCCTGAGGGATAGGCCAACCATAAATTAATTCAGCCAGGTGCAGACATATTAAAAATGTCTCATAGAAATTCACTTTCATGGAATTAGATGAAAAAAATGTACATTTATTAATCTTTAATTTATGTTTCTGCCATTTAGAAGAAAGTGATCTTTTTGTGACAGCCATAAATGGCCATTGCAATAAACCAATCCCGGAGGAACCCCCACTTGTCAAAAACTGTCCTGCAAGGCTGTGATAAAAAGAAAGATGCACATATATACTTATTAGTTGACTGTTTATTTTAAGGAGAGAGGCAACCATATTGTTTAGTTAGTACAATCAGTGGTGTTAATGGGTGCATGGGTGGAAAAAAAGGTGTATGCACTTTTCTTTTTTTAGCAGTGAGAGCCACACAACTGAGCTCTAAGGAACTTTTAAAGTGCACAGGCACAGGAGCCCCATGCCAACAGATGTGGCCTGCCACTCAAAGCCAAAAGGAGAGAGGGATGGATGAGAGCCACACTCCAATACAAGATACTGAAAGTACATCAAGACTACAGGTGGTACTATCACATGTTTCTTTTTAAAGGTACTTGGCAAGTAGGTTGTTCTCTGTAACTCAGAGAACTTGCCACAGTTCCTCAGTAAATGTGGTCCCAGTGCCAAAACTAGGACCAGTCCAAATGACTGATGCAAAAAACGGCATAACACAACTTTGACCCCAAAGATGGAACCATAACCAAAGACTAGCAGTTGCAGTCTACAGATTCAAGATTCAAGATTTTTATTTTGCCATTTGCACACAGGTCCATGTACATTGGAATTCTTGTGCAGAGCTTTCCAAGTCAAGTCACACTTTAACAATATAAAGACAGAAAAAGCAGAAGGAAAGCAAAGAAGTCCGGAGTGGGGTCATCGTACTATTTTCTATATACAAGGAAAAAAACTGTACAGAGGTTTGTAGTTCACTACCTCTTATTGCACTAATAATATTGCACATTTTTCAAAGTATTGCACGTTTGTTCCACAGATCTGTTTCACAGGTCTGTTGTGAGTGTATTGCACATTGATCAGTGAACTGATCGTACATTCAAGTGAAGTTAAGTAGTGCTGTTGTTATTTTAAGTGTTCTGTGTTTGCCATCAGTCTGACTGTGGCGTTTCAGTGTTGTGTGAATATTTCAGTGTTTGTGTTTTGCCAACAATCTGACAGTTGTGGGGAAGAAGCTGTTGAAGGATCTTGTTCTGTGTGTGATGATGCTGTCCACTCTGTTGTGTCTCAGGTTGTATGTGCAGTGTTTGTGTCTGAGCAGAGAGTGAGCTGGATGTTGTGAGTCCCTGATAATTCTCTCTGCTCTTTTTTGGCAGCGTTGTGTGTACAGAAGGTCCATGGAGGCAAGTTTTGTTCCTATGATCCTCTCCGCAGACTTTATGACTCTTTGCAGAGCCTTCCTCTCTGTCTGTGTGGTGTTCCCGTACCAGACAG
>VUQR01031341.1:33236-44203 GCA_015108515.1 Hemichromis elongatus | reverse complement strand
TCTTTTTTTGGCCCCCCCCCCCCCCCCCCCCTCGGTGTTACAGGAAACTGTGCTAACTGTTGTTGTCTTTTTTTTCCCCAACAGCCATGTCAAGCTACCTCTTCATCGTGAAATACGAGCTGCCCAACGTTATACGAGCTTTCACAGGAGCCGGCGACGAGTGAGTGACTTTGATATTTTTGCAGCTTCCACACACAAACGCAGGGCTGGAAAAGTTGGAAATGGCTGCATGTCTGTGCGCACCATTGCAACAGACACAGCGCCTCAGACTGGCTGATGTGACGTCTTTAAATGACCGTGTGGTGTTTTCTTAAAAACAAACATAAGCTGCGTTTACATGAAGAGGGGAAAGTCAAACAAACACTGCTGGACGGCTCCACTAGCAGCTAAACGCTCCGTTTGGTGGCTGCTTTATTTCACCTAACACAAGGAACACTGCTGAAAGCGGCGTATTACTTATATAAATACTATGAACAAATCAAATTTGATGAACCTGAAGGTTGTAGACCTATTTCCAAGAAATGAGAGGACAAATCAGTCAAGCTGGCCTCTGGCCAAAGAACATCTGATTCGATTTTGGTAGTGACTCAGATCAGACCACCAGGCCATTTGTTGTGCAGCCAACGATGTAGACTAAATGTCAATACAGCATAGTTTACTCACCCCAAGTGTTTGGAGTAGTTTGCTCGTTGCACTAGGACTAAAAAAGTGAGGTGTTTATAAAAAAACAAAAATTCCCAGAAGAGAGCAAGAACGCCCGAGAGAAGCACTCAAGGTGGACGTGTTAAGCAAAAGGGCTGCCGGTTGTTTTTCAAGTGCTGAGTGTGTGAGAAGGTGAAGCCGAGGCGGGACGTGTAGGAGGACTGTCTGGCTGTTTTTACAGGACGGACTGAGTTCCCTCCCTCTCAGCAGCTCTTTCAAAGAGCCCTCTGAGAAAATGCAGCTAGTGCCGCATAGAGATGGAGCGCGGGGTGATCTCACCGCCACCCGGCTTCCAGTTTAAAAAATTGATGTAGTTCGCCCTCCTCGGTGCTGCTTTGTTACCTTTATTTCTGTGAGCTATGCAGTCATCCTGGCGGAGGCCGGTTCTTGTCCTCGCAGCAGCTGAGAGGTCTGATCAGGCCTCAAAGCTGCAGAGGATTTGACAGGAAAGTGGATTCAGCACGCTGCTTTCTGCACCATGGAGCTGATTAGTTTACTTGTGATTCTGGTGCATCAGCTTGTGCTAAGATCAAAGCTACTTCATATGCAAGATACACGAGAAAGACGGTTAGACTAACAGAATATTTTAGATTCCACAGTAGAACACAGCAAAACAACCTAACTTGGTGTGTTGGCCCATTAACACAGCTTCAAATATCTTTACCTACATGATGATTCATTGGTGGACAGATTTCACTGACATGCTCTGTCTTGTATTTCAGACATTGGTACGTCAACGGTGACTACCTGGTGTTGCTGGTTAGCCTTATCATTGTCCTGCCCCTGTCGCTGCTCAAGAACTTAGGTAAGGAAAGTGTGTGTGTGTGTGTTTTGTGGGTGTGTCAGATGCATTTCTGAACAGGGTTGGGTTCAAAGTCAGTGACGCATTGGCACACGTGCAAGTTTTTAACAGCTTTAAACTCCTAATAGCGTAGAGTGACGTGATGAAGGCGGCATCGCTAACGATTGTGTTTTCCACTCTTTCAGGTTACCTTGGTTACACAAGTGGTCTGTCGCTGCTGTGCATGGTCTTTTTTCTGATCGTGGTGAGTATGACACGCCTTTCCTCATTCCCCATGTTAGCGTAGCACCACACATCCTTTACGCACATCCTTTGGCTCATGCCTGTTCTTGTTTTGCCAGTTGAGTCAGAACATATTTCAGGCTTCCAGTGAAATCCCTTCCTCCCACACAAATGAGGGGGGGATTCCTTTGTTTTAAAAAATGTAGTCAGATGAATGAACTTAATAGTGGAACAGGACAGCACAAGAACGGCCACGTCTTTGTTTCTGATCATGCTGTAAATGTGGTTTGAATGAACCTTTGCACCTTTACAAGAAGGAGCTAAAATGGGAAATTTGCTCTCTGGTCCTTCAAGGTGATCATCAAAACGTTCCAGATCCCATGCCCTTTCCCTGACCTTCACAACGAAAACATGACGCATTCGCTGAACATCTCACACAGCAGCAACACCTCTGACGAGGACACCTGCACACCAAAATACTTTGTCATCAACTCACAGGTAAATGCCTCCAACACTTAGAACATCTGTAGAACTAAAATAGACCATAATGGAATCATTTCTGCTGTTTAGACCTCAGTTGTTAATTCTTTCTTTTTTTTTTACCTCCCTAGACTGTTTATGCCGTCCCTATTATTACCTTCGCCTTTGTGTGCCACCCCGCCATCCTGCCCATGTACGACGAGCTCAAAGAGTGAGTATACGCTGCCATCTGTTTACATTTCTCTGACATAAAAAAACTATTCACATTTTTTTTACAGTCATTTTGTCTGCTGTCTAATAAAACATGTCCTCAACTCTTTGCTGAACAGCCGTTCCCGCAAGAAGATGCAGAATGTGGCCAATGTCTCTTTCCTGGCTATGTTCATCATGTACCTGCTGGCTGCCCTTTTCGGATATCTCACTTTTAACCGTAAGTCAAGACAGTTAAAGTGTAAATATGTACACTAAATTATTATGTGGGGAAAAAATGTAACAAACATTTAGTGTCTTGAGCCAGTTAATGTCAATACACACCTACCAGTCCACAAGAATTTATACTAAATGTTAAATAGCCGCTGTCGTCTAAGGTTAAGCAAGAAACTTTCAGGCCCAGCAGTTACGTCTGTTATGCAACACTGTGAAAAAACCCACCTGATGCCACTGAGCAGTGTGTTAGCATGTTTGTGTTCCCACACGTCATGACAAAAACAACTGATAGACCACCTAGAAATGTTCCTGGAACCTAACAGCAGTTATACCTCCACTGCCAGTTTGTAGTCAGGATGAGGCGGCATTGGGAAATATTCGTTTGACCTACTTGAATACTCCTGAAACAATATAGAAGCTGCCAAAGAATTTAGCTTGTGTGTGGACGTAAACCTCTTTTGCTTAAATATACGTGCAACTGAAAAAACGTGTTTTTTTTTGTTACAAAGTGAATTTTGTAACAATATAGTAACAGGACGTTTAAAATGAAACGAGATGCTTTTTGATGCTGTACATGCTAATGTCAGCTTGCAAACCTTTGTAAAGCACAAGAATTAGCAAGCTATTGTTTCGGTTAATGTTAGCTTGCTGTTTACTTGAGCTATTTGGCTACATGTTTATTATGTGTAACATAAATTTTAAATGGGGAAAATTTAAAAAAAAAATCTTAATAAGCACAAAGCTTAAGGCAAAGGAAATTGTAAAACCTAGACCCCAAATAACGTAGTCGAAACATGTTTTGTTTTTTTCATTAGCTGGTTAGCTTAGCTTGATCCACAGATGCCACTGAGACGTTAGCATTTTTCTCATTATTTTACTATGTATGTAGTACAGATTCTTAACAATGTAAACAGCCTATAGCTAAATTACTACTCCTAGCTTTATATTGATCGCACAGATATGAAAGTCGAATTTAGCTTTTTATAAAGCTAATTTTTTAATGCTATTAATCCTAATGGCACAAATAAACACATAAATTTGGGTGATGTAATATATGAGGTTTTACTTTGAGTTTATAGAATTTCATAATAAGAAACCTTTGACTAACAATTCAAATTTGCATTTTTACCAAAAAATTAATTTATAATATGGTATCAGGTTCTAACCATTAGTTATCCATGTGCAGTCCTCTAGATTAACAGATGACTTTAACCCTAATAACAATTCAGATAAAGCAGGTCTTGGCCTTGGCTTAAATGGACGATATCTGCTGTCCTTCTCTATAGAGCACGTGGGCCCTGAGCTGCTCCATACCTACACCAGGATCTCCAAGTTTGATGTGCTCCTGTTGATTGTCCGTCTGGCCGTGCTGACCGCCGTCACCCTTACTGTCCCCGTTGTCCTCTTCCCTGTAAGTGTGAAAAAAAGTCACAGATATTGTAAAATATAGATTACTACAAATAGGTCACACAGCATAACCTCACTGTCTCACTGTCATTGTGCAGATTCGTACCTCTGTCAACCAACTCCTGTGCGCCTCTAAGGAATTCAGCTGGATTCGCCACACTGCCATCACCGTGGTGTTGCTGGCTGGCACAAATGCCCTGGTTATTTGGGTTCCCACCATCAGGGACATCTTTGGCTTTATTGGTATGTGTCTGCATATACGATATTTTAATAACATCTTACGAGAAAGGAAAGAAAAGATTGTGATTAAAATGCCAAATGTCTTTACTCTGTCAGGCGCCTCTGCTGCTGCCATGCTCATCTTCATCCTGCCTTCAGCTTTCTACATCAAACTGGTAAAGAAAGAGCCCTTGAAGTCTCCGCAAAAGATCGGGGTAAGATGGAGTTAGATGAAATGAACAGTTTTGAACTTTACACTTATTTGTTTCCTTGGATACAGTTGCACTTGCTGTTATTAGCCCTTTGGTTTAGCTTAGCATTAAGCAAACACTTTAATCAACTATGTTCAAAACCACAAATTCTTATGTTTCATTGTTTTTCTTTAATTCTCTCTCTTTTTTTTTTTAAATAACACCAATAGTGGAACAAATGAGCTCTATCTTCTGCATTGCTAAGCTAAACTAAGACAGTTAGCTTTATGCTGAAGCAAAGAGAACTAAATTACACATTTCTCGAACTGTGACTGTTTGACTTGGTGTGAAGGAACACATTAGCTAACTGTGAGCTTATGTTCCTCTCTAGGCAATCCTCTTCCTCGTGCTCGGTATCGTGGTCATGCTAGCCAGCATGACCCTCATCATCCTGGACTGGATCAAGAACTAAATCTCCATCGAACCAACATCAAACCAATTGTAAACAAAGAAAAACACAAGAACTGACTTTCATGCTCAGCACTGACTCTGGCTGAGCGACGGACCATGCCATTCCAAGAGAATGTATCTGAGCTTTGTACAGTACGCTATGATACACCACAACGTCGGCGTTTTTTTTTTGTTTCTTTGTTGTTTCTTTGTTCCTCTTTTTATTGCAACTTTTTTCATTGTCATTTTTGCTCATTTTTATTCTTCATGTTTTGATAGTTTGAGGTGTGGGGCTTGGTTTTGCTTTTATTTGTAATAGTTACTAATGGTACAGCTGAAAACTAAATTATTTGCCTCGTGCCAGAAAAGAAAATAGAGAAAGAAATAGTCGTAGAGTTCAAAACAACAGTAGATCCGGCTGACAAAACAAGAACCACGTGAATCTTCCGAATCCTGACAAGTGGGAACAGACTTGAAAGTTTAACCATCTCAGTTGCGTTCCTTACAAGTTTTTCTTGTTTTGAAATTTGCCAAAAATGTGTTTGTAAAGCATCATTTTATAGTGAAAAGCACTTAAAATTCAGCACACTCAACAGTTTTCACAGGCAAGGCCTAACAAAGCCTACTTCAGTATTTGTACCAAGTCTCCGCAGCCTCGCTAGCAGTGTCATCTTTCCTTGTAAAACTGTGCGTCACTCAACAGAACCTGCCTTTTCAAACCCAACACTGGGCGCTGCAGAGGTTCTTGCGTGAGGTCTCTCCTGAAACTGTATTTAGTCTTTATAACCTGCTGAAGGTCTGCGCAGCGACAACACTACTGCTTTGAGAAGGCCTGCAAGCCTCCCGGTTCCACTTCCTCTGCTCAGGGGTCGTGGGAAACTTGAAGTTTTTTCTTTATGGGAGAATACTTTGAATTTTGACCACATGCCGTGGTTAGAAGATACCTGTTAAACTTGCAAAAAAAAAAAACAACCTAAGAAACAACTAAAACAGGTTGCGCTCTTGAACACCTTCAAACAAACATTAATGAACAAGAGAGCTCGGCGTGGAGTCCTTCCCGCCGGGTGGAGAGCCTGTGGTAGATGGCACACCGAGCTTCCAACACTCACACGTCACCGAAACGTTGTCATCTATTTATGGAAGACTGTGAAATCAGTGTCATTTAAAATAGTTTACTATATTTATATAATATTGTATGTGTACATGTATATGTGTATATATATATATATATCTATTGAGTTCACCTGTAAATAAGCTTTTTTTGTACAATGTTGTATTGCAGCTGTAAAATCCCAAGGTGGTTAATACCAAATTTGTTTCAGTGCACCGGAGCTTCAGCGGTTCATCTCCGTTAAGACTGACTGAAATTCTCGTTTAGGAACTGTGTGAAAGCCCCGTTGTTGAGCGGTATCAGTCTTCTTTTCCTTTTTGGCCCCTGAACACAAACACAAGAAAATGTTGTTTCTGCACATCTCCGCTTGAGAGTACGTCAACCAACTCTTGACCTCAGGAGCAAAGAGGGCTTTGCCCACCAGTGTTACACTGTTGTTTCAATGAAACTCTATGTATATCCTGTAATTATTGTCCAAATAAATCAAAGACGAACTGTAACTTGGGCTGTGTACACTCTTTCTGTCCTCTGTCGGATTGTTTTGGGGTTTTGTCTTCTTGACTTGCCAACAACAGAATGTGGAAGAACTGCTATATTTTAATTTTTTTCATTTTCAAAACACCCATGCACTGTGCTAGAGACAGCCAGGCCATGTTTTACTGTAATACCATTTTGTACCAGAAGATGGTGCAGCAGGTCAATGTAAACTTCATTATAAATATAAAATACAATTTTATTTACGACAACAGTGTGAGAAAAGACGAAGCTTTGTGAGGAAAACAGCTAAATAAAAAAAAAAAAATGCCCGTAAGGGGCAGTGTTGGATTCAAATAACAGTAGAAAAGTAAAAAAACAATAAAACTCAAGTCTTTCAGATTCTGTAGTATTTAACAAAGTGTGTGTTTGTTCACGTGGAGACAACTTCAGCTCTGCTCTGTCTTTTAAAAATAAAGCAGTGGGCTGACATAATGTTGGGTTTCCGTTTATTCCTCCAGAGAAAAGCAGAATCCATGCACGATTGCTTGACAATGCTGCCCCCAAGCGGGTGAAGATGGACTTTAAATCTTCCTCTCCAATAATAACGTGGACCTTATCTGCCGTCTTAACTGAACATCCAGAGGATATTCAATATTTTCAGGGTTTCACTCTCATTTTTTTAAGCACAAATTGGGGAGAAAAAGACCAGAACTGTTGAAAACACTCCTCCCTGCTTCAAGGTTTACACAAATATTTTCTTACCTGTATTTGTTTGCACTCTGCTGACAATTTTAGCTACACAAATGATGCAGACCTGGAAAAAAAACAAAACATCGCCCAACGTACAGATGCCCCGTTATCAGCGGGACAGATCAGATGGTCCTCGTCCTCCGCCTGCTTTCTTCTGGTTCCTTTGGGGATGTGCCGACTTTAATACAAGCCTGTGTGATACTGAGCCAGTCTGTAGTTCAGGGGGAGGAACTCAGTGTATCAGTCACTGTGCCTGACTCATGAACTGGATGATAGCCGAGCTCAGATTCAGTTTGTGTGCACGGGTAAGTGAAAGCAGTCCGCTGCATCTTCAACGTGTTTTTTGGCTGGTTGGGAAACAAATGTATCGTAATGGTTTAAGTTTAAACATGAACATTAATGTAAAACAGTTGTGGGTTTAACATGACGGTCATGTGTCACATTCTCAGAAAGCTCAGAGATGACTGCTTTACAGTACTGTGCAAAAGCCTTGAGCCACTCTTCATTTCTCTCTCATTTCCACACAGAGTGCTTTGTAATTTTGTTAAAAGCCGTCATACTGCAGAGTTCAGTCCAGTCCCAGCTGGTACAAGGACACACAGACGTTCAGTGTGTCCTTATGAAAAATTTGAGGAAGCTGGACAAGTGGAGAACAAAGCCCAAGAAACCTTGTGGGCCTAAGAAATGATCAACATCTGATGAACAGTGTCTGAAAGTCTTGTTCTTAAGAAGTAGGAAACCAATCCATCCTCCTACTGTTCACTCTAACCTCATCAGTGGGAATGACTCTCAAGAACCGATTATGAAAGAAGGGAAACGGGGAGAAAAGTCTGAGGCATGCCAAATTACTCAAGAGCTGGACTGAAAATCAGGTCTTACTGAGAGATGAATGCAAATTTGACGTTTCTGCTTAAACCGTTGTCATTATGCACAGACAGGATACAACAGTGTCCACAACACGGTGCAAAAACACGGTGGAGCCTTTGGTTTTGGGATGCATGTCAGCCGTGGTGTTGGCGACCTTGTCAAAATTGATGAAACTATGAACACAGAAATATAAATATTTTAATCCACCATGCAGTGACTGTCATGCAGTGACTGAATCAGACTGTCAGCAGCTGGCAATGATCCCGAACACCCCGCTCATACAGTCAAAACAAGGACAGACACAGACTCAGTGTTTTTGTTTAGCCCCTGTATGTTACTCAGGTGTGTCTTCACATTTCAATACATTGTTGGATCAAGACTTATGCACAGTACTGTAAAAGAAATCTAAGAAAAAGAGCATTTCCCTTTTGAACGTGCTGTTGTCCAACGGCCACGAACGCACCAGTGCTGCTGGTCACTCCACACGTGTCTAACTTGAGATTATACCCACGGCTATTAGAGTCACGTCACACTGTGCAACCTGCAATTAAATCTTAAAGTGACCCGGAGCCTTACCAGGAAGTCCTGCATGCAACCCCGGTGACAAACACACAGAAACACGTTGGGAGGCAGCTAGTTTATTCAACTACTCTCTGGACAGCTTCCACAGTTCATGTATACTCAGACACTTATTACACATTCAAGCAAGGGGGTGGAGTTCCCTAAACTACCCCCTCCCACCCAGGAGCTACGCTTCGCATTATACACTCACTGCTGATTGGTTATCCCAGTCTGGGTCCAATCAGGGCCCTGATTACAATCACGTTCATCAGATTCCAGCCCATCGCTGGGCTACACAGATTGATAAAGGCAATAAACTAGGATCTCATCTGAAATATTATTTAACATTTTAAAAAGGACGCTGACAATTTTCAGTTCAGAAGCGATCAGGATGCCCTAACAGAGAAATTCGTTGTACCAGCCGGCTCCCTGGAAATGTCGTTCACTGAGCGGTGCGTCTTTAGCGTCATCCACCCCACCCACCCCCGTCTCCCCACACTAGCCGGCACTCTTTACAGTAGTTCTCAAGTCACATGATCTATGCAAAATAAAGGGCTCTTGCATTACAATTTCTGATTGGGTTGTTTCTTTTCTGACAAAATATGAAAATCTATAGAAAAAAATCTTCATCATTCAATAAAAGGTAGAGATATCAAAAAAAGAAAAGAAAAGGGAAAAAGAAAAGCTGGCTCTCCATCATCTTTCAGCTCGGAGGCCAAATTCCAAGGAGAAGAAATTGCACTTGAGCAGCTCAATGGGTCTATGAGGGCTTTTGCCACCTCAGCAGCAGGGCGACGGTTCATTTCTTGCGGGCATGCTTGTACTTGTCCACGTAGGCCTTCACCAGGTTGGCCACCTTACCAGAGTTCACCTCCCCACTCTTGCTGTGACACACCTGAAGTGGGAGAAAAGCCAAGCAAACAAAGTCAGAAACTACTGAGCCCTAAATCTAACAGTGTGTGTGTGTGTGTGTGTGTGTGTGGGTGTCTTTAAGAAGCAGTGGTCTTTTATTTGACCTTCACAAAACCAAAAACATCGTATGTTAGCAGCAACTGTTGGCAAATACACTTAATACTGAGATTGTGTGAACATTACACCTGGTTACCACCCAGCTAGGTGCCTTTATTCAATATAATTTAAAGCCCTTGCCCTTCGCTGGTCAACAGTGGTTCTACGTCAGGGGTGTCCAACTCCAGGCCTCGAAGGCCGGTGTCCTCTCACCCTACAACTAGAGACATGTTGAGGAGGTCATTTAGCCATTTAAATCAGCTGTGTTGGATCAAGGCCACACCTAACACCTGCAGGACACTGGCCCTCGAGGCCTGGAGTTGCCCTCCCCTGATCTACGTGGCTCTCCGCTGGCAGCGTTGGCAAACAGCAGAAATTTACAGGCTTCGTGTTTACCTGCAGAGAGCTCTGTTGCCACAAGGAGGCAGTGTACAAAGTATGTGGTACAACTGGTTGGTGGGATATTCATGTTGGTGCTGGAAGAGCAGAAGTCAAGTAAAAGTGTGCAGTGCAGACACCGTCTCTGCTGTTCATGCTGCATCTGACCTTTGATGCTTTTTCACATGCTATCGCTGCCCTCCCCGTTCCATTTGACCCCCACAGTCGAGCTACATACTGTTGGGTTTTTGCTGAGCTTGTTTGCATAGGCTGAAAACTCTCCTGCATAGGCTCACACTAGGCAAATACCCACAAACTACAACCACCACATTACCATAAACAGGGTTCGTACGCCTTTTTCAGGGTCAAATTCAAGATGTTTTAAGCACTTTTAAGGACCATTTTCAAGCTTTTCCAGCACATTAACAAAAAAAGAACGTATGTTAACTTCACATCACCTCAGTAAGACCATGTGAAAAATTAAAACAAGTCCTCCAAGGTTGATTAAAACGCCTTTGCTCTCCCTTTGTTAAAACACAAAAATACTGCAAAAGAAAAACGTTGCCTCATATTCATATAGTATATAAAGTATAGTATATAAAGTATAGTAAAGTATAGTAAATAAAGTATAGTATATATATAAAGTATAGTATATAAAGTATAGTATAGTATATAAAGTATAGTATAGTATATAAAGTATAGTATATAAAGTAAAGTATAGTATATAAAGTATAGTATATAAAAACACACATTTTACTTAAAAACTAAGATTTGCAAATGTGAACAAATCAAATTGTTAAAAACATTCACAAAAGAAAACTGCATGAAACACAACAAAATAATACACAGTAAGACCAAATTAACAAGACTTCTCATCAAATATTGGTGCTTCTTTACTATGTAACACAAAAATAGG
>VUQR01031341.1:0-33216 GCA_015108515.1 Hemichromis elongatus | reverse complement strand
GAAGCTTCGCACTGCTCTAGATGAGATGGAGGAGTCAGGGATAATCTGTGAGTCCCAGAGTGAATTCTCATCCCCCCTTGTCTTGGTTGTTAAGACAAATGCTGACCTGCGCATATGCAATGACTTCAATTCAATTCAATTCAATTCAATTTTATTTATATAGCGCCAGATCACAACAGTCGCCTCAAGGCGCTTAGTTAAAGACATTCACAAAAGAAAACTGCATGAAACACAACAAAATAATACACAGTAAGACCAAATTAACAAGACTTCTCATCAAATATTGGTGCTTCTTTACTATGTAACACAAAAATAGGACAAAGATGTTTGTTTTTTAAGTTAATTCCCAATCAAAGTAACTGTGAAATGTTTAGCTGCATTGCTGTCTGTACTGTTGTTAAATGATCACCTTTAACGTGTTTGTGCTAATAGCATCCTGTACAGCGCTGACTGGGAGAGGCTTTGAACAGATGACACTTTTATTCAACATGTCAGAGTTTAAGACTATAAGAATACACAAGCATCTATCTGAAATCTATATATTTAATTAATCATCTGTGAAATTATTATGTACAATTATAATGTAAAATATATAACAATATATAATGTTCATCTGCCTTAAATAAACAGGCAGCCTTAAAGTATGAAATATTCATGCACAAACACAGATAATTGTGTCTGTTGTCTCGGTGGCTGATAGCGCCCCACAGGCCTCAGTGTGAGCTTGAAGCCATTTCTAATGTTTAAGTTGTTTAATGTGTTAAGCACTCAGTTGTACTAGCACTGCGGTTGGGCCTTCCAGTCCCCCCCACCCACCACGAATAAGTGCTTATTCTGCTGTAAGCTTCTTTTCTGCCAGTCCAAACTGGCATCCTGTTTAATATCAAGAAAATTACAGACAGACTACATGAGTGACTTAGACTTGTAGTATTTTCTATGGCCACCAGGGGGCACCCGCACTTAGCTCTGTGACCTCAGCAAACACTTCTGACAAGTTCACAGGCTCAGTGGATAGTTCATTTTACATCAGGGTCATTCTGCGGGCCAGAAAGAAAGACTGGCTAACTGATTATGTAAATCTTACCAAGCAAGAACGCTAGCAACCACTAGAGTTAGCATGCTACTTCATTCTGCTGTCCAATGATCACAATCAAAAAAGGGCCAGATTAGAGGCTTCAAACCAGATCAAATCTCTTTTGTCCATGGTTCAAAGCGTATTCCCCGGTAGGCTACAAAGCAACACATAAGCTAACCTTTTATACCATTTTAAGGAATCCAGATGTCTACACAAAACGCAGGTGACAGTAAAATGTGCCCAAAGGAAGTCTGAGCGTTTACCTTCTCTACTGCCTTGCGCACAATCTCCTTGTACTCCTCCTTTGTAATCTCCTTCTTTTGGTAAAATGGTTTGATGGCTGTCTTCACTTCATTTATAGCTTTCTCTTGGATCTGTTGTTTCTGCAACAGTAAGAGGAATTTTGATTGTACAAAAGACAAGAAAAGGGCAGAGAAAGAAAAAAAACTTTAGTGAATGACCTTTGATGGAGTGACAGATGGTTACCTTTTCCTTTTTGGAGCTGTCAGCCTGGGCCTTGTTATGCTGGCTGGGCTGAGTTGTAGAGGATGGCAGCGCCTGGCTCGGTGCCGGCTGGCCTTGTGTCACTGCTACCACCCCAGCTTTGGTTGGGGTTGGAAGCAGGGCTGGTTTCACAAAACTCGCCTTGGTATTCGCCATCTAATGCAAAATGGAAAAATCACAATGAGAATTGATGGGAAGAACTGCTTGGAGACAGTCATTGTGCCCATTATTAAAATAAATAAATAAAAACATTAGACATTCAGGATTTGGAAACTAATCCTGCCCGAGACTACCATACCTGCGCAGCGTGGCCGTCTGGCTGAACCGCTGCCGTCTGGCTGCCTTGCTGCATTGGTGGAGGGGGTGGAGGAGGAGGCGGGAGGCCCTGAGCACCCACAGCGGGCACCTGCAGCAGCGGCACAGCAGGGTGGAGATGCATGGGGACCTGAGGAGGCATGGCATAAGGTGCTGCAGGCTGCAAGCTGACCGGCAGGGCTCCTCGTGGGGCCTGCATGGGGTAGTGATGAATAACATTAAGCTGCGGAGGATGAGGTGGAATCACGTTCATCAGAGGAACCGGAGCATTACCGGGGACTGCCTGGAGAGGCGGATCGCTTTTTGGAGGATCTGGAGAACAAGGATCAGAAATAATGATACAAAAAAATGTGAGGCTTCAGTGAATCATCACAGCTGAGAGACTACATAAACTCCGTCTGTGCTCATTCACACAGGTTTATATATTTGTCAAATGTATAAATTCAGAAAATATGCAGGAGCGGATTTGCAGAAGGCAGAATAAAAAGACCCCCCTTTTATCAAAAACAGATGCTGTGAGACTTTCAAAGGAATAAATTAACTTCAAAGAAATCACCGTTTCCTCTAAATCGAATAGAGTGCAGGTACCTGGGGGTAATTTCTAGTTGTTCTCTGCTCACACTCGAACTAAAATTATCTTCTTCTCCTCGGCTCAAAGAGAATATTCAATCATAATGCACAGCATGCTTCTTTAGTTTTCAACTCTGCAGTGCAGACGACACAGAGCTGCCTGACTTTTTGGAGGTGTAGCGACAAAATAAAGATGTCTGACCTGCTGCCGCTGGTGGCTGCTGCTCTTCCTCCTGCCTGCTCCAGGTGCCTGGGCCTCTCTCCCTTTTGGAGTAATAATCTTGAACATCTGCAGGCAGCGTCCTCCTGACCGCCCAGCTGGATGCCGAGGACCAGCCTGAGCGGTCGACCATAGGCTCGCCTGGCTCAGGCTCTTTCCGGCGCCCGCCGCCTCGGTTTTCATTGAAGCGGCTGTATGCATCGTTCCCTGAATTGTTGCCTGTACCTGAGAAGTTGTTCCTGGACTGCCAGCGGCTGTCAGACATTTCTTCCTGTTGGTTGTAAAAGTTGCGGTTGCCACCACGTCCTCCGCCCCGGGCACGTTCAAACCCTCCGGGGCCGCCTCGGCCTCGTGGTTCTCCTCTGTTCCCACCACTGCCACGGTGGTCTTCCCAGCGTGAGCTACTGCTGTACCCAAAGTCCCGGTTCCTTCCATCAGCATCCCCTCGAGTCTTTTCTGTAACCCAATCGGGATTGTCTGAGCCCTGGCGATCAGGAGAACTTTCTGCAGGAACACCATTTTCAAAGTGGCCAGCGCTGCCATGATACCTCCGTCCTTCACTGCCAGAGCCACCACCGGTTCCAGATCTCCAGCCTCTACGCTCCTTCCTCTGTGGAGACTGCTCTCTAGATGTCGACCATTCAGGGCTGGGCCCCCGCCTGTGTGACCTCGTTCTAGATCGAGATCTAGACCGGGACCTTGAACGGGATCTTGAGCGGGACCGTCGCCTCCTTCGGTCCCGACTACGGTCTCTCCTAGAATAGTCTCTGTCTCCTTCCCGGTCCCTGTCTCTTTCTCTACTGCGAGCCTGTGAAGAGCGCCTCGAGGAAGGGCTGCTGTCGCGTTCTCTAGACCGTGAGCGCGAACGCCTGGATGTTTCTCTCTTTGAGTCCCTCTTAGGTGACCAAGTGGAGGTTGGGGAGTGGAAGCGAGATCTCCGCTGCTTGCCGTTCTTCCTCTCTTGGCTCCTGTCTCTCTCTCTTTTGTCCTTGGCGCCTTCATCTTTGGCGACGTGGGTTTCAGAAGTTGTAGGCGGAGGTTCTGCAGAAGCTGGGGAAGCAGTCTCACTAGCAAGTTCCAAAGCGGGACTGTTCCCATGCTCGCTCATGGGTGAACTGCAGTCCATGGGGACAACACTTGTGTCATCCTTGGATTCTTCCACAGAGTTGTCGACTTCTAAGTGCTCTACTGATGCCGGCATTTCTGCCTCAATGACCTCTAAAGCTTTTGCTTCTTGGTCAGCTACATCCTCCTCAGCAGAGGGAGAACCAGCTTCTGCTAAACTCTCACACGAGTCTGCCTTCACTTCCTTTGAAGATTCTTCATTGTTGGCATCTTCTGACTCTGCACAAATGTCCATCTCATCATCCTGCTCTGGCTGCTTGTCAGACTGTGGAGACATTGCATCTTCCAGAGCATTCTGGGTGGGGGAGTGGGATGGGGAGGGGGAAGTCCTTTCCTCTGGATCCTTTTCTCCACAGGAAACCGGACTGGTCTGCTCTTCCTCCTCTTTTTTGCTCTCAACTCCTTCAGAGCACAAACCAGGGCTGCTAACAGCTGATCCTGAGGGACACGAGATGTCAATCTCACCTTCGTCGGCTTTCTCTTCTTGCTCGTGCTCATCACTTTGTTCCTGAGTCTCCTCACTCTCCTGTCCCACATCATTCACAGCTCCTCCACCTCCCTGCTCATCAGAGGAATTGAAACCATCCTGCTCCTCATTAAGACTACCTTCAGCGTCAGACTGCTGCTGTTCTGAGTGACTTCCATCCTGCTCCTGTTCAGTTTTATCTTCCTCTTCTTCCTCCTCCCTGTTTTGACTCACATCATTTTCTTCCTCCTGTGATGCTTCCTGTACCTCTACCTGTGCCTCCTCCAGTGCCTCCTCACTAGCTGCTGGGCTGTTAACAACTTCTGGAGAGCTTTTTTTTCTAGTTGTAGCTTTCCGTTTGCCGCTGGCCTTTCGGTTTGTTACTCGTTTCCCTTTCCTCTTGGCCGGCACCTGAGAAGCCTTGCCCGGCTTTGTGGACTGGCTGGCAGATGAGTCGGAGTCTGACAGACTGGACTGTGGAGGCGTTGAAGGGTCAGATGCGGGAGTCTCTTCTTGAGTTTTGCTGCTGTTGCGTCCTGATCGTCTCGACGGTAGAGACTCTGTCTCTTTGGTGGGGGCTTTGGAGGTTGAAGCTCGGCCACCTCTCTTGTCTCCTCCTTTGGGACACGTGATGGCGCAGACAACACCCTGAAACACTAAACGGGAAAAGGACTGGTTAGGGAATGCTATGAGTCATTATTATTTGAGTCCAGTATTTCCTACGAACAGCAGGTGTTGTTAGAATAGAGCCATTTGGTTTTACTTCTTAATGATATCTTTAATGGTGTTTATAAGTTTCATCCATCCATCCAGTCACTACAGGTACATACAGTTTATAGAGACCATACGACATTAAAAAGAAAACCCTAACAACCAATCGCTTATGAGAAAGACCTTTGCAACAGTGGGAAGGAAAAGCTCCCTTTTAACACAAAGTGTTTGAACTTTTTAGCAAACATTAAATGTGGGGGCGGAGCAGGTTATCCACTGAAGACAGTGGTTTAAAAAAACAACTGAAATCCATGTCGCCATCGACAGTGTAGGCGTTATTCGCATAAACATTTAAAGAAAAAAAATAAAGCTTTGTATCGTGTCTACAGATGAAACGTTACGTCTAACTAACCAAACCATGTTCACCACGCTCATCGGAAGAAAGTCAACTGCGTCTCACCAAAGTGGCTCGGGGGGAACGGCGAGCTGGAGGTAAATGGAAATGAGCCAAATCCAAATGGAAACGGGTTGTGATTCCAGCTGGTTCCATGGAAACGCTGCCTGCAAAACCAACAAACAGCTAAAGGTCAGATTTGATCTCACTGAGGCTGTGAACATTATTTAATGAAAGACGCGGTCAGTTTGTGAAAACGGTCGCAGCAGCGAGAATTGTATTACCTGGAGGTGCCGTTAGCAGGGATGGGAGCAGCAGGAGAGAGCCAGGGACAGTGCTGCACCCGGGGCTTGCACTGCTTCAGTCCAGTGTCGTATGGTAAGTCCTCTGCCAGCCACTCAGGATCTGAACTGCAGGACAGTGAAAACAGGGTAAGACTGCTTTCTACGCAGCACTGATTCTGAATTTCAGATAAATGACTCCCAGGTACCCAAAACATCTCATGTTGAGAAGCACATTTACAAATCGGACCCGTCATCCTTTTGCCTTTCGCTTTCCGCAGTTAAAGTCGGGTCTAATCTGTTATCTGACCATTAGTTACCAATTCTTAGAAGAAGCAGACGTTATAAAAATGTTAATGTCTATAGCTACAGCCAAGTTTACAAGTTAAACGCCTGACTTTTTAAGTGCTCCTCAATACTACTTTAAAACGCAATGATGACCCAGGAAACACAAACATAAAATATGTCTGTATAACTTCCATGTAAATTCAATGATGATAGTTCAAAAAGAAAAGCAAGAAGCTGGAGTATGTGGTTAAATTTACCGACATTTTTCCCACTTGTTTATCAGTGTGAAAAGAAAAACAACAGTGTGGCTCCAAACGAACTGAAACCTCTTCCACACACAGTGGAGGGAGATGCAGCTCTAACCACCACCAGGACTTGTTGTCCTTAGGAGTGTCGTTAAACTTGCTCCTTCCATATCCAAAGACCAACATTTTCATGTCTGCCTGAAGCCAAATTTGAGTGAACTGAAGGTCGGCACATTACAAAAACAATGTTTATTCCACTTAGTTTCCACTCTCAGTGCTTCTATCCCCACGGGAATAAACCAGCTCCACTGACGGGGTTGGCAAGAATGTTTTCTTTATCATTTTCAGGGTTTCCATCTATACACCGCAACCTCACAAGACCCTCTATCAGCAACCAGCATTTTGTAGTTTTTTCCTTTTTTTTTAAAAGACGGGACTAAAACCGATCAGCTACAATGTATCAGTCTGGTACTTTAATCCTGTTTACACATTAAAAAGTCAACCTTTGGTTGTTTAGGTGACCTGTTAATAGTGTACAGTTAGCACAATGATTTATCACTGCACGTGAATGTAGTTAACCGTGATTCAGAGCCGTCCTAGTGTGAAACAAAGTCTGGCCTCTTTCTAAAACAGGAAGACGTTAATGCACGCAATATGTAGAGGAGGCACAGTGTGCAGTGTTCAGTCCTAACTAACAGGGAGATTTGGCGTTTTGCTAGTTAATGTGCTTTTAAAGATCCACCTGCAATGTTTAGAATACAACCCAATACCTTGACTTCACCTCCTGACGACCGACTGCATGTAAACACGACTGCTTTAAGCACCTTTTAAATGATCCTCACAAAGAGTAACAAATAGTAACAGATGATTTCATTAAATCAGAGTCACTTACACGTCCTGTGCTGACGTGACTAATGAAACACAGGGAGGCGGTGACCACATACAGCACTCTGTTCCTCTCACCTGAAGACAGAGAAATGCAAAGAACCGAGTGTGACATTAACGCCAACAGTGAAACATGCGTGTGGGACAAATAAGAAAAACAAAGCAGTTACCTTTTTTCTGCTCAGAGAGGAGGGATCCTCGTCGTTACCTGGAAACACATTTACAGGCGGTGAGATTGCTGACACAATGTGAGAAAAAGCTCAGCCGCATTTCTGGGGCAGAAACGCTTTAACATACATTTCCTCACGAGTCCTTTTGTTTTAGCATCTGCCGTCCTCTCCACCTTTTGCCGTCTCAACCTTCTTGCGGGCTTGCTTCTGAAAAGATAACCACTTAAATAGTTCTTGGTTGCACTCACAGTCACATGACAAAGACCGGCCTAAGACGGGACCCGGTAACGTTCCAGAAAGAAATGGTCCAACACTCACTTGAGACAGGCTTTTTGTTCAGGGTTTCTACAGCAGCAGTTCTCAGCATCACTTTGAGACAGTCGCTTCCTCACAGGGACCTTTGAGGATAGAAGCATGTTTATTTTTAAAGTATGTTCATATTTTTCCCTGAGACAAAGGTCGTGTGAGGCGTTGTGGTGGCCTGACAGCTGGCCTACATGCAACTTGGAAACAAAACTCATTTTGACTGCTGGCTTTGCCTTCTAGGTCAGTCTCAGGCTACTTCAAAACCACTTCGACCAACCTTTTTTTTCAGGTGTTCAAATTCTTCTCAAATACAGTTCAAAGAAACTGACATAATGGAAAATAACCCTCTGTTTTTCTCGTTAAAAGGAGGCAGCGGGTGTCTTAACTTCACAGCGCAGGTAATTTCACCACAGCTTAAAAACAACAGCAGTAAACAGAAACCAGCACACTGACCTGCACACAGCCGAGAATCCTGTCCCATCTGTAAACATGACTGAAAGGTCTCCTATCCACGGGGCAGGAAGGAGCCATCTGCAGCTTCAAATTAAAGCAAACAAAACATCATTAGTACACTAATACGAATGAAAGGCACGCATGCTTAAAGGCTTACAGGCTTTTCCAGCCTGACACGAGGGAAATCACTAAATGCTATTTTTGGCATGACTACTGGCACAAGAATATCATTGCTAACAGCTTTGAACTTTTCCCCCTGTACTTAAGGCTTTTTACTGCCAAGTTTAAAGAGAGCGAACAAAACTAAAGTCATCAGACCTTCCCCAACTTCCCTGGTTTCCTCCAACAGCACATGAACCGGGGTCCAGTGTCAAAGGTGGGCAACACCTGCTAACTGTAGCTCAAAAATGGAGTCCAGTAATCACTAATGTCAATAAAAACATGATACAGCTTCAGGTGAGATTTTGCCTGCAACAACTCTAGTGAGGGAGTAAACTAAGTTAGCCTGCTAGCTGACACACTGACATGTGTTAGCTGGTAACGTTAGCTAACATTAACAAAGAGAAAGCCAGTTTTAACTTATGAAACCGGGCTTTGACTAACATCAGAGTAAAACTGGGTATTTCATTCTTGGAGGGACTGCGTGGTTCTGACGATCAAACCTGGCCCAGCAACATGGGACAACCTATACACTGAAGGCGATCAGCCTCTCTTTGCAGTTCGCGTCACACATTTTCAAGTCTGGCTACTACCCATTTGTTGGTTAGTGTTTTCAGATTCAACACGTATACCTCTGGCATTGGTTGCTTTCTCACATCCCAAGCCAACTGGGTTTTCAGTGCACTAATACTCATTAAAATAACATTCTGGATCTAAGACAGAATATAGTGAATAATTCACAGAAAGACCAGATATATAAATGTTCCCTGCACAGGAAATGTCCTAATATCACATCCACTTAGATGGACTAATACAGTAGTAGCACTGAGAGTCACCTCTGCCCATGTGAGGAGGCATCTGAGGCAGAAGACATGGCAGCAGCTGTCAGGCATGGCGAGTTCGCCTCCAGCCAGGACGCCCAGGCAGATAGGACACCTCTCCGCCTCCTCGCCGTCTGCCCCATCAGGAGGGCCCTGACCGCCTGTATACGCAGCAGAGGAGACAAACAAGTATGAAAAATCTTGACTTACACCAATCAGTCTTAACAAAAAAACCCCAAAAAAACAGTCTGCTGTTTTCATGCAGCTAAACGAAGGTTAAAATGTCTCACCGCTTCCAGCTCCGATCATGTCCGGCCCCTGGCTGTCGTGATCCCCACTACAACACAGGGAAGGTGACAAAAATAAAGTGATGGGAAAGAAAGGGGCACAGCTTATGACATCCATCAGGTTAGATACTGAATGTAGCATAAACAGTCTCTTTCACCCCCCCACAGAAGGTTAACGGGAGAAAGTTTATTCGACCGTTTGTCCATAGTTTGAGAACAGCCTTAGACAGGGCGGGGTTATCAGTTTACTATGAAGCACCTTTGTTCAAGATGTGCATTTTTATCAAATCCTCTGAACAAACCTGTCAGACACGTCCTACGAGCAGCTCCCTCAAATTTTTACAAATTAACAATAAACATTACAAATGAAATGCAGAGAACAACTCCCACCAGGCTCTGATCCATATAAGACTTAGAAATAAGCAATGATGTCCACGCCGAGTTTTCTGTGGAAATCGACCGAGCACGTCAAACCTGCTTCACGCTGCACAGCAGAGACGTGCAGGTATATTCGCGTTTCACGATGATTACACTTTGCTGGGTCGAAGCTGACAACAATCAACATCCTGCCCTTGACTTTGCACAATCCAATCTTGTCCTTTCTGTGAGAGGTTTTAAATCCACATTTATTCAATCTCACACAAAAACTAAATCTGCCAATGCAACATCAGCCTACTGGAAATACAGCAAGTCTATCCATGGTGACTCATCAAACTGCCACTTTCACACAACTCATATTCTGCTGAATAAGCAACACTAAAGTGGAAGTCTTTATGACATGTTTCAACCTGAGCTTGTGTGATTTTCAGTACTGTATACATTTTTAGGGCGCATTAGCTGGTTCCAGGGCTGTGAGAGAGAGAGTGCTTTAACACTGTCCTATTTTACAGAGACAAGGAATAGAAGCGCACAAAGCAACATGCTTCATAACGAGACCGAGTGTGCCACAAGAACCAACAACCACAATTTTTAGTGGCTCGTTTGAGGTTGGCATCTTTCACAGCTCTGCACCGATCCATGTCTGAGAACGGTGTCCCATAAGCAAGTGTTTGCACGAAGAGTTTGCACGTTATCTCACATCAACAAAAAAATCTTTGTGACTTCACAGCAAGTTTGTGAATTGACGCTGTGTTCAAGCGAGCTAACGTGACTGAAAAGCTCAATCGATGGCCCTTTCCCTCTCACCCTCACATCATAATATCACAGCTTTGATTCAGCTGGATTGAACTCAGTTAACATCATCATCGCTTCTCATGTATCATCTCCTCTCTTCGTGCATGAGCAGGTGTTCCTGGTGTAGAAGTCAAGTCAAAGTTTACTCCTGTAGCACATTTTAAACAAAGCTTCGTACAAGTTATGCAAAATATATGCTACACAGCGGTCCCTCGCTGTAACGTGGTTCACTTTTCACGGCTTCGCTGTTTCACGGATTTTTCTGGTGCAATTTTGCATGCTGTTTTTTTTTTTAACAGCGCTTTGTGTTCTGTGTCCTGATTGGCTGTAGACCAGTGACAATCAATCTGGTGCCGTGTCTCCTGTACAGTACAGAATGCGTTCAGCTTGTCAAATTTACCCAAATCTTTGATCGCTAGCAGTGTGACTCTGAAGCGCTGTACTGTATTGTAACACATGATGATATTTTATTGCTTTTCAGTGGGGACGTCCCGATCGGGTTTTTTGCCCTCGAGTCCGAGTCATTTGATTTTGAGTATCTAGCGATTTTTCACTTATGGACTAGTGCAACAGTAAATATAAAAAAAAGTCTAATATAAAAACAAATAGCACCTCAACTTAAAATATCCGGCAGACATGCAGACAAACTAAAAAAATCAAAGCTCCACAGCGTTTCCAAACTCTCCTGCAGCCTGAGCGGACTCGTCCTCCGCCGGGTTTTCTGGGTAAATTCGCTGTATTGTGTCGGGTGTTTGTTTTTCAGGTGCCGTATCAGGTTTGTTGTGTTAATGTAGTCTTTTCCTTTCCATCTCTTGCAATCCCAAGTTTACATATGTCACAGTTTGCTATGGCAATGTTGTTGTCTTCAACTTTATAATCCCTCCAGACCGCAGACATACTCGCGTTTTTCGCTTCAAGCTGCTTCCATGTTCTGCCGGCAGGCGTCTCTGCAACAAAGTGACGTCATGCCGCACGCGTTGA
Source organism: Hemichromis elongatus (assembly GCA_015108515.1). Lineage (NCBI taxonomy): Eukaryota > Metazoa > Chordata > Actinopteri > Cichliformes > Cichlidae > Hemichromis > Hemichromis elongatus. The sequence continues at coordinate 21,787 of VUQR01031341.1, read as the reverse complement.
TGTTTCTGTGTGGAGTCAAGAGGTCTAACTCTGTGCCCCCGCATAACTATAGATGTATATAGCCGAGTCCTGATCGTGAGGTAACGTCAGATTCTGATCGAGTCTGAAACCACGTGATCGGGCCCGATTTCCAATCACATGATCGGATCGGGACATCCCTCGTGGTAACTGATAATGCTGCAGGTATAGTGTACAGTGTATTCCAAATGGATCCTGGGAAAATAACAAAACTCCAAAAGATAGCTGGGCAGAAAATCAACTAGGTGTGAAGACAAAGACAGGATACAAAATCAAGTCAACTGAGACAAACAGCATAATATGAAGACCAGGACAGCCCACAACGACAAACACAGAAACAAGACAGAGAGGGGCAAAGACAGAAAAACATGTGGAAACATTCGAACATTAGAAAGACAATAAATGTATCACCAAAAACCAAACCCTGGCACAATAATAGATGTGCCCTCGAACTAAACAGAAAACGTGCAGTGTGATTGGATCAAGTTCTGGTAAGTTGTCTAAATTTAGCTGAAGTAAAGATAGATATTGTATTAGTGGGTTAATATTGTACTTGCTGTCACTATTGTCAAAACTAGCAAATGACAGATTATGATACACATCATACCCACTAATGATGCCCTTCAAATTTCACATTGAATCTACAAAAATTTTTCTGTCATTTGATATTTCTTCCAAGTATTGATTAGTAGGTGATACTGAGCTAGTGCTGATGCTAAACATTCATCAAAAATAATTGAATGACAGGCTGATATTGTTACTTGAACTAATTACACGTAATGTGGTCAAATTAAAATAAATGAGTTGGAAAATATACTGCTAGGTTTAAAAGTCACAGAGAACATAAGAAACACTACTATCATCTACCTTGACTGACCTTGATTTTTGTCCAAAAGGAAGGGAAATTCAGAAAGTCCTGACTGCCATGGCATCCATTAATTCCATGTGTGGTGTGCAGCTGAATATCATTTATTCAGCTAAACTGTATTTGGTTCTAAAGGGCCGCTGGTGTTTCAAATTGAAACTGTGTGAGTCATTATCAGATGTTTCTGCAGCCAACTCCAGCACTGGTAGTGTGGCTGTTTACTTCTGGTGAAACTAGGTGTGCAGTGGGCCTTATGTGAAGGAAAAGAAAGGGCATTGAAAAAAATTACTTTCTATATCATTATTTTTTATAGCTCTCTCAGTCATCATCTAATCAAAACAAAGCACGTGGTTGCTTAAACCTAACCATACTCTTAACACAAATACAGTACTTTGTTGTATTTTGCATCCAAAGAGCCAGAACTTTTTGTACTTGTTTGAAGTGCTCTTCTTGTGTGATAGCTCTCCAGGTTTTCTGATGGTTTTTGATGATTCTTCTTTAGACACTTTGACTGTTTTTTTTCACTCATTTTCTGTCTAGACTTTATTTTTGTTAAGCCACTGAACTATCAGTTCTTCCATCATAAAAAGGCATCAAACTCAAGGGATCAATCATTTTAAATGGTATCTTTAGGCATCTCTAGTAACAGAGATACTGTTACTAGCAGCATGTTAAAAAACATAACATTTATTTAGATTTCTTTAGTTGAATATATTAAAAAATAGGGGAAAAAATCAGGCAAATCAATTTGTTGAGTCAACACACTTGTAAACACTGTATTATTGTTTTTGCATTAGAAATACAGTCAAGGAAGCTTTGTACAACCCTTGAACCGTGTGGTGCATCTTTCAAAGAAGCTCAAAAACCTTTAAGTGGTGTACAGACTCCGCCCACTCAGCCGCCCGCTGGTGAATGAATCAGATGAACCTAGTCATGAGGTCATCAACTGCAAATCATTTCTCTCTAAAAGTGGACACTAAAAGGCCCAGCAGTTAGACTGCCAATGATCACCCTTCAATAATTTGTTAATAATAAAGTGAAACAAGTGGAAAGAGGAGCACAAGAATGTGTCACTTCTAATGACACTGCGTTTCACTGAGAGGTAAAGCTGACTTAAGGAGATGTACATGCATGCAGAGCTGGGATCTGAGGCTGTAATCTCCTATTCTAAGAGCAGCTTACCACTTGTCAGCCTGCAGTGTCGAGCCGATCACCAACACCTTCAGAGTGCTGACTGTGTGTGCTAATTTTTTTTAATGCTTTAGGTGCACTGCACTGCCAAAGGACTCATTTTAGTCTCAAGAAAAACAAAACACTAACATCGTTAACTGAGAAGCTCCTATAATGGCAATACGATGGTTAAAGAAAGCACTGAAGCTCACCAGAAAATGTAATTAATCCGTTTCCATTTGCTCATGAATACAGCCTATCTATATGGTTCCTTAGCTGTTCATTATAGCCGACCGGTCTCCTTAAAACATATATGACTTCCTACAGGGTAATCATCTCCAGACTCCCACTGGTGCTTTTGTTCCTCACCTTAGAGTCAAAGCTATAAGTACATCACCAACTTCTTTAATCTGTGATGTCACAACAACACACATGTCAAGATAGTATTAGTAGAAGAACTTGGCAAAGGTAGCTGTAAGAACAGCCAAGATGATTACGTATTTGGAAGTACTAAGGAACCACTAAGCAGTATCTGTTGCAACTGTGTCTGCTGAGGATAAATACAAATTTACAGGCCTTTCTTCCCACCCTGCAAGCTGTGATCTTTTTCTCACAGAAAGAAAACTAGCATTTCAGGTGATTGCCACACTTATTTTTTTCTACAGTGGAATAATTGGAGAAAACCAAGTAATGTAGTAGCGTACCTACTTGGCTTGGGTGTAAGGGTTTTAACTTATATCCTTCTTACTTGCTCGACCAACAAGAAAGGCAGTGGATTATAGCAGGAAATAGGATTCTTTTACACAGACTTGACAGGCGTGGGTGTAAAGCTGGTTTACTGAACTACAAGAGGTTTTCTCTTCTCTGTCCTGATGATACTCCTGGGTGTGTTGTGCCATGAGGATTTGCAGAAAGGGGTGCTCAAGATGAAGCTGTCCACACTGATTGGTGTGCGAAATCAAAATTCTGAACTTAACCACTAAAAGCTACTCTGGGGTTTTCATGCAGCCCTGGCACCTGGTGAGAACCTGATGGTGTTTGCAGGTGGCAACTGGAGGTGTCAACAAGATCTGGTAACTGTCAGTCAAGCCCATTGTCGCTACTGTAATTCCAATTGGAGCTCACGTGTTATAGCTAGATAGTAGCAAATTGCTTCAGAGCCAAGAACAGTTTTGAATGTTCACAACTTCTCAAACATCTTAAAAGAAACAAAATGAAAGTGAACTCTTTCAGAGGTTGTTTAACTGGAATCTGCAGCATTGCCTGGGGCCCATAGATCTGATGATTACCAGCATGTGCACAGTAAATATTTTTGTTTTTAGCAGTCATTAAAAAGGTGCATCCAGTGTTGGTGTTTTTGTCACTGGGCTAGTCTAGAGAAACACTGCAAAAACACGCAAAGCGCATCGGAAATAGGAAAAACGCAGCAAAAGCTAAAATATCACAAAACAGTAGTGTTTCTATGGAAACAGCAACATGATGGAACAGAAGTGACAAGCTAATATTATCTACAATATTATATGAATCATGTGATTAAAACACACAACCAGGATCCTCTTCTCCCTCATAACACCAATCAGTTTTTTTTAAACAGGTCTGAGTGCAGTTTTGGTTCCTGTGATTTCTTTTGCTGGTCTGTAACATTATTGTGTCCCTTCTGTTTTATTGTGTGATTTTTGTTATTATTATTCTTATTTTATTTTTAATAAGCTTTTGCAGGGTTTTTCTATTTGCTGGCATTTTATCAAGTTGCAGTCCATTTGACCTCAGGATTAAAGAGCACTTCAGAGCACCAGATGATACCCAGAGCTAGTTTTTCATTCAATGTCAGGCATTCCATAAAACAGCTTTGAGGGATCTACTAATAGCAAGACAAATGGCCTAATATGGTCCTCAAGGAGGCCGACTAACATTATCACCAAAAATAGGTATGTTCTAGAGTATCATTTAAATGTGAGTCATTCTTGAACTGCATATTCATGGTGCGAGATGCCACTGAAAATGCTGGAATTTGAGTTAAGATTGTTTAAGAGCTTTGGATAGGAACATGTAGGTTGGGATCCAGTGAATTTAGCAAAATTGTAAAGCAAACAATTCAGTCACAGATACTGCAAAACATACTGTTAAAAGTGTAGCAGTTTGACTTGTTTACCTAAAAAAGTAATGATTAAAACACAAAGGCATTACAAAAATCTGCCAACTGATGCCATCAATGTGGTCAAAAACAGAAGCATTTTATGAAGTGAAAGTAAATACAGTACTTTACCAATAATCTGTTTTCCTCTCTTTTAGCACACCACAAAGATGACAATGGTGCTGACAGTCTTTGACACTGGAAACCAAAAGGAAAACAGAAGTGATGCCAAAGGCTTAATCAAAACTCTTAAAGGATTCTAAACCACAGAATATCAAGTGTTGACACTGGCAGCAGTTGATAAAAGCCAGCCCACATGGAGGCACTTAATTGGGTGACAATGGGAGGCTTGTGTACATGGCAGTAGGTGAGTGCACATTGGTGTGTACATACACTTCAGGGAATAAAAAAAGAGGAAATAGAGGAAATGAGAAGGCGCAGTTCACTGAGATGATTGGCAGGTAAAATTTCCTGAGATATAGGGTAGCTGGTCTGTAGTGTGAACATCTGGAGTAAATGCAGAACTGACCACCCACTGGGTCAGCGTGTGTGTGTGTGTGTGTGTGTGTGTGTATATGTGAGAGCAGACAGAACAAATGGGGGATGAAATGCGACAATGTTGGAGGTGCAAACGCATAAATAAAAATCCATTTGGTCTTCCCGAAATCTGCCAATATGTTGCAATTCTCAGCTGCCAAGTTGAATTAGCGTCACAATCAACAGCTTGACACTAAAACAACAAAAGTGAACTATGAACACTTTTTTCCCTCAGTAGAAATGTGGAAACCTGAATCCTAAAGACTACAGCAGGACAAACATGATTGTCATTTAAAATCTGTATTTGGCATGAGAAAGGCAAAGTGTATTTGGTTGGCCCTATTTTGTGATTTCTATGAAAACCAATGAGAATAAGACGATTTTTACTATTATGACACTTGAAGTGAAGAATGATGTGCTGACTAAGTGACTATCTGCTACAATATTATATATTTAATCTCCATCAGGTGTCTGTAGACATCAACAAATAGCATGTTGCATGCTACCTTAACACAAGCAGAAACACAAAACTGGGACTAACAGTCGGGCAGTCCTACAATCTGACCTGGGCGATAGGCAGCAGCTAACTTTGCTCATTTGGTAAATGAAGAAATCAGGACAATAACAAACTTTCACACCTGAAGAACGTTCACAGCACACCGAGGTGTTATGAGAACAACCAATTTGCTACTGAGACTAAAACCAATTCTTCCTCTAGGCTCAAGTGGCCATTCTTGGAACTGCAGTTTTTGCCACCTATGTACGGTGGCCATGAGAGTCAAAAAACACAACCGAAGTGTTTTTTTTAGTAATGTGCGATACCACTGATTTCCTTTCCGATCCGATACCAAGTAAAATTCAGGGTGCCGATATCACTGATAATTTGTACAAAAGCTTAATGTTTTATTGTTTTTCAAATTATAGCTTCATAATGATTACAGCACATCAGACTACTTGTTCTTATCGCTTAATAATGCAGAATCATCATATAGAAATAAAAAAAACCTGAAGTTGTGCGCTATTTGAACACATTGCCTGCCTGCAGCACTAAAGGACCGTGAGTGACGTCTGTCTCACCCTAGCAGCACCTGTCCCTGTCCTCTCCCCCGTCTTCAGTCCTTCATTCTGTGATATGATTTACTCTGGGGTGTTTTACGAAGTTACTAGTCTTCCACATGTATCACAAACGGCGTCTTGGCTGTTTGTGGAGGTAAAATACGTCCAAACATGACTCCGTTTATGCTCGGCTATTGTCGTGAGTGCGCACGCCAACACATTTATACAGCCGTATTTCGCACATGACTATGAAAGGCGGAAGAGGAAGTAGTTCCTCACAATGTAGACCATCCGAATGATATAGTTTCTTTCCATTGTGTTCCTGTTAATGATAAACTACAAATTTTCCCCCAAATTACTAAAATATCGATATTTTACTATGAGAATCGATTCTAGAACATAAATTACTGGTATCGGAGGAATCGATATTTCAGTATCAATCCGCACACCACTAATCTTTTTGTTTTTTTGTTTTTTTTTGCAGAATAATGTGATGGAACAGCTGCTGAAGTGAAACCCTAATGGTATATGCCTAATAACAAACCAGTAGCTACACTATTATGTCAATTATGCAATTAAAACACATATTACTTACATATTTTTCTCGCTCACAACACACCAATGAATCCTCCGCCTCTGGTTCTTCTCTGTCCCAGTGCAATCCTTTCAAAGTTTTGGTTTCTGTCGCTTTTGCAGCTTTCCTTTCTCCCAAAAACACTTTCATTCAGGGGTGTTTTATTTTTCTATTGTGTCTTGCTGAACTTCTGTTTATTTAATATGTCTTTGCAGCATTTTTCTAGTTGTGGATCTTTTTTTAAGTTGCTGTGCACTTGAACTCTTTACTTAATGTAAGTATTCAGTGTTTTGTTCCAAAGATATCACTTTCATACTTCTACAACCTACAGGCTCTTGCTCAAAATATTAGGTGAGACTTGGCAACCTTGATATCAGTTTGCAGCACAATTTATTTGGAGGTTTGAGGTAGAAAACAATAAATCACCTTTCAAAGAAAAGAACATTTCTTTAATAACCTTTATTGTAAAAAGAGGTTTGTAACACCCACACAATCACTTTATTCAGAGCAGTTGTCAGTCAGTGTACAATCTTTCTATAAAGTAAAAAATAGCTGATTAAAACAAGTTTACATATTAACAATTAGACCACGTTTGGGAAAGATCAGATCTCTTTTATCGTTATATACAGTAACAAACTGGTTGTCAGGCAGTTAATCCTCCATCCAGCATTAACCCCAGTTAAAAAACAAACAAACAAACAGGTTCTTCCTTTTTATCGTTTCTCTCTGTAAATTTAGACTGGAAGCTAAAGCAGAATACAAAATTTTCATCACAGTTACAGTTTTTAATGCAACTCTAATTCAAAATCCTCAAGCGCCTAGAAAACAGTGATTAGTCACAACACCCGAGTTGACTCCAGTGTGAGAAATCGTCTTTTTTGTCAAACATCTTTTTAAACCATCAATATGTTCACACTAAGAGGTAAGATAAGCAAAGACATTAATTTGAAAAAATATGGTCTCCCCTCCTCAACCCACTCTTTCCTCTCATGACACTTTACATTTTCCACGACAATGAAATGAATCCTACAGGATTTCTGCCTGTGTGGTGTCTTTTGTTAAGCAAACTTAACCCATATGTGTTTCTGCTGTCCACTGGTGGATGACTCATAACCATCAAAATATTTGTATGTGTTACTGCATGAATATTTTGGTTGGAAATCCACAGAAAATACAGATTGTGCTCTTTTGTTTTCCTCTGGTAGAGAGCTAAACTCGGGTTCAGTTTATACAGCTGGGCCTTACTGGCGATATGAAGTGGTTGAAGCTGCATTGAAAAAATATAAATGAACCCATGTCTGATCAAGTATGTGTATACATCTACAAAAGCTTTTGAAAATCACTGATTAAATCTCCACAGAAGTGATGAAGTCTTTTACATGTGCACATTTTCATTCACTAAAAATCGTGGAAACAAATTAAATTAAATTAAAAAGTTGTCAAGCAGTTGTATTCTTTACTGATTCTTTTATTCCCAGTTGTTTAGAGTGCAGATCCTGTGGCTGATCTCTGTAAAACAGAAAAATAAAGCAATGGAATCTACTTACAATGACCAGATAAAAAAAAAAGAAGAAAGAGAAAACTTTCTAAATAAAAAATCCCCCAGAAAACACTACAGACTAAAGTGTCTGACAGCACTAATGGGGGTTAAATGCATGCTAACAAGTCAAAGGGCACTTCAGTAACACGTGCTGCTTCATGTGCCCAACGGATTCAAGGTCTGTCACTCCTGTTTTCATAAAATCTTTCAAGGCTATAGAAATGAATCCTTTGACATTTCAAATGGCTTTGAAAATGATATTACACACACTAAACTGCTTTTATTTGGATCTTTTCTCATTTTTTGTTATAAATGGGTTATGTTTCTTTTTTACTCTCCTAGGAATCATTTTTTTTGCTTGTTATTTTAAAGACTTTGCAGTGTGTCAAGTCCTACAAAATTAGTCTTTTTCCCATGCCACATCAAAAGCCTCACGCAATACAGGGATGGAAACATGAACCCTGAGCTTCAGCGCAGAGACAGATATCTTCTCCACAGTACTCCTGTTCCCATAACTTCCTGACATAATGTTATTTTAGTTCCTGTTAGAGAACAGTATTGACCTGGGAACTCTAAATGATACCTCGTAGCATTTTCTCACTCTCTGAGTGGCGTACTTTCAGTCATAAAATACTCATGTTTACATTTCTTAGTAACAAAAAATGAAAACATCGCTCATTTGGACAGGTCGATCACTATAAAAATATCATACATTTTTCTGCAGAGATGGTGTCATTAATCATTGAGTCTCGCTACGAGACAAACTTGACTAATATGTATATATATTTATATACATTTATCTTACAGCACTGAAGGGAAGATAAATATTTTGGTCAAACATTTTTCTAAAAACCATAAATACATTAATTGCATGTTGACCTGAAGGTCTCCGTAACTCTGTAGTGTGGACGGTTGGAGTCATTTTTGATGGGACAATATGAAAAATTTGGAGGTCTAAAGTAGTTCAAATAAAAACTGTTAATTAAACGACTCATTGATCATCCAGAGCAACAGGTTTACTTTTCACGTTTTGGCCACAGCCGAATTTTTTAACGAGTGAATGCTGGCTCTAGATAGCAGTGTGGCTCGGCCCCACAATTTTGTTCAAACTTTCTCAATGTCTTTTTGATGAATTGTGTTGAAATTTCATAATGAAATCTTTTTCGTAATGGTTTCACGGGAGAAAGAACCAAAAAGTAGGATACAGGATAACAAGAAATAGTACAAAATCAAATCTGTGTATATTCCAAAGCAGACAGCAGGTAATGCACAGGTTTAATGTTATTATGGTAAATAAACCAAGTGAGGACCAGGGGAAAGGCACAGACCTTGAAACATCCAAAAAAAAGTCCTACTCAAATGGAAGAAAAACACAGGACACAGGAAAGCTTGGGAAAGACAAACTGGCAACTAGGGAGTGCTGGACAGGAGGTCTGTATAGGCTGGACTGATTGGGTAATTGAACTCAGGTGTTGCCCAAAAAGAGAGAGAAACAAAAGTGAATGTAGAGCTCACAGCTATATGTCAAACAAAGATGTCAAAATAAAACAGGAAACAATTAAAAACAAACCTCATTATTTAAACTGGGTCCCAAATTAAGCTGTGGCTGTCTTTGTTGTTTTGTGGCACCACCTTGAGGATGACAGCAATCGGATTTCTGAGATATTATAATTACCATAGTCAGAGATAAGGAGAGAATTGTCATTCGCCCTGGAAAAATGAAATCTTAAAAGAGTCATTTCCAAAATCTGCTGAACAGGCTAAGGAATTTTTACCTGACGTTTTCCAAAAATCCTAGTTTGGATACTTACATTATTTTAATTTGAACACCAAAATTAAAGGTGACGTTATTCCACAAAAAAAACCAACCTACCATTGTATATGCCCCTCGAAGCTGACAGTCAGCTGTGTATCCTTTATAATGGTATACAACATAACGACCCCAGATCCAGTTTTGCTATTGCTTAAGGTTTCTTTCAAATTCTTCATCCTTCCATGTTGACAAGCTTCCCAGTTCCAGATGCAGTGAAGCATCCTCACAATATAATACTCCCACCACCGTGTCTCACCATGGAGATGGTGTTATTTCATTGGGGCTCCCTTTTTTCTCCAAACATGAGCAGCATCTCTGTGCCAAAGCGCTCTAGGTTCATCTGACCTTAGGACGTGCTTCTGGTATTCATAATGTTTCTCCAATAGGTGTAAGGTTTGTAAGGTGTTTCTCCTGCATAAGTGGAGTTTTTCTTGGTAGCCTATTTCTGTGCAGGGTTCAAGTGATTGTCTTCTTTCTTTGAGACCACAGTTCCCAAGTTGGTCATTGGCAGGTGCTCTTTGATCTTTAGACATACCTTTCATTACTTTTCTTTCCACTCATTAAAATATTTTGCATCCTACCTTTTCCAGGCTTGTTTTTGTTCTGTGTGCCTCACTTTGAATTGCTTCATGATGATTGGAAAGCTGTAAAGCTGCATGGTGCTTTCCCTAGTGACTGCTTAAACTACCAAAGATTTTACACTATGTGTAAATTCTGTAAAGTAACCCTCAGCTATGACTTGACTTTAAAAGGTTTGAGCATTACAAAGATAAGGCTTCAACTTAAGCTTAAACCCTAAGCAACAGACAGTGAAATCAGAATCTTGGGATAAACTGTAAAAAATTTGATCGCCTCACCTTTAATATAACCTTTTTTTTTGTTAGCATACTTTGTTAGCATGCCAATATGACAAATTAAAATGGTGCACACAGTATACATTATACCTGCTAATCATTGACCCGAGAGATTCATCAATATGAGTATGTTAGCATGCTCACGAATCAGCCCAAAGCACTGTTTTGCATATTAACCTGACAGATCTGAGTTGTATTTATCTGCAGCGTCTCCATGTTAGCAACACAAACCAAATTCCTTTTAGCTAAATTATATTTGGTTTATTGTAGCTGGAGGTGTTTGCGAGAAAACCCTATCAAAAATTCCCCTGAAGATTATAACCTGAAGAAATACTGAGCTGGCAAACAAATTTAACATGTTCAGGTGTGCTCAGGCTTGTGTTGCACAGCATACTTTAAATAGATGAATATGATGGAGATATTGGAGGCATTGAACTAAATGTAATGAGCTGTCTTATGTGGGAAAAAAAAGCCCAGATACATGGATGTTCATTTCATACATAGTTTTTTTCTGCTGGGATTCGGATGATGTTCAACACAGCCATGTCCATGCAACATCCAAAGAAAATCACCCACATCCACATCCTGCCCTGACAGAGATTGAGGTCAGGGGATTGTCCAAACAGTGCCATGCCAACAACAATCTCATACAGTCAAAACACTACTCTGCCTGGGATAAGATAACAGGATCTGAAACCAAAAATATACACACAAAACCATAGCAACAAAATTAATCTAGCATTGGCATGGGAAACACAGGAGGAATGGACGTGTGACCTCTGGGGGTGCCCCATGGTGTCCGGCACCAGGACACTGAAGGAGATCCTTGGGTGCTATGAGTTGCAGCGTGAGCCACACAGTGGTAATGATTGAAATGGTCAGTTTATATCCACATATCGATGCACATGTGTAATATGGCAAAAAGGGGACTTTCAAATCCCTGTGGTCACCATCTGTGGTCTCACACACACACACACACACACAGAAGCACATACTTTCACTTGTACTTGTGGGTGAGATGCAGTCCCCTGGGGCCTGGAGCTATGCTGGACAAACGTATACAGATAGGAAGTTAAGCCTCTTGCAAAGCACGACTTAGTGACAGAGGGATCAGGCGTTAAGACATAAAGCATGTTAGGATGGTTCATGACAAGAGCTTTTAAGAAGAGTCATTCCAGGTCAGCAACACACTCACATCTGAGTTCACTCAAGCATTAAGATATTTCTAATATAAAGGATTTTGATGACTTGATTACTTGAGGGTTATTTCAGTTAACCTCTGTGTGTAATAAAACTTTGCCGTCGTTGGTTATCTGCAGCTGTGGATGGTTATTAATGAAGAACCAAGAGGATGTGAAAATCTCATGAGAATTTTGGAGAAAGTTGCAGGATTGGAGTCTAGTGTGATCATATTTTATAGTGTGTAAAACTTGGGGAATTTTTATTTTATTTTTGTTTGTATACCTTCTTAGGGTTACAAGTTGATAGGTTTGTTGCAGAGGCTGCCTTAGATTGTTCTGACTGAACTACTCAACAAAGTCTATTCTTATATAATTCTTCATTCTATTGAATATTTCTTTACTCAACCAGGGACGTAAACTAAGAATATAAAGTGGATAGAAACTACAATTACTTCTTGAAGAGGAGTCTCAAGCTTGTGTTCAAAAGTTAGGGTAACATGTGCTGACAGAGACTGACAGATTGATTGCTGCATCAGGTGTTATACTAATGTTGTGGTAAAGAGGTAGTTAAGCTCTCAACTTACCTGCCAATCTGCGTATGTTCCAACACTCAGCTGCAGTCATGAGCCTTGGGTAATGCCCTTTTAAATTAGGATACAATTAGTAGAGTATTAGAGCAATCTGAGTGTTTACAAAAAACGAACATTACAAATCGGTGTGGAAAACTATTTATCTTATGTGACAATATAAGCTTTGATGTTTGATCAGATTTTATTGCTTAAGATATTGCAAGCCTGTTACAAGAAGCCAAAGGTGATACAGCTGGCTTTTGTCACCTATGCAGGTGTCCCACTTTTCACCCAAAGAACAGGACTTTTTAATTACTGCACCATGTCGTACTGTAAAATAATTGTTCTTCACCAAAAAAACTTGATGAAATAAAATTCAAACTTAATGCGTTAGAAAAAAAAAACGTAATAAAGAAAGCCTAAGGAGCATCAGTTTAGTTCAATATTATCTATTTTTATAGCACCAAATCACAACGACCCTACAATATTACACTGAAAACCCCAAAAATCAGATGACCTTCTCTGAGCAATACTTGGCAACGGTGAGAAGGAAAAACTCCCTTTTAACAGAATCGAGCAGAATCCAATCATACTTCTGCTTAGGGAGAGGCAGCCATCTAGTGTGACTGGTTGGTGACAGGACAAAAGACGTGTGTTAGTCATCCAGTATATTTATTCCTAATGTTGTGTCACTTACGTAAAATGATGTTGGACGCTCTTAATAAACAGCCAAAGTTTCAAACAAAAGCTCAGACTTCATATATCTCAGGCAGACAGCCAAATGGATCTGTTGTTCTTTCTCCACCTGAGGGAAATCCAATCAGAAACAAGGCTGTCATGAACTGAGGGGGAAAGAAGCAAAAAAACTTATTTCAGAGGATAAACCACAAACCTGGACTAAGCCCCAGCATAAAATAAATAACAAATATTTCAAACTGTGGATCAAGGCCTATCGAGTAGCTGAAACTAGCTGAAATTAAACTGGAAAGCTGGAAGGACTTGTTAATTTTAAACGTAAAGCTTGAATTATTTTATAAAAAACATAGCGTAAGTGAGCTCATATAACTCATAACTTCAAATGCACCTAATGTGCTTTTGTTTGTGTGAAAGAAAATAGAAAGCCTAGATTTATTTTTGATGAGCACTAGACGTTCTTGTACACAGTCACATTTTTAGACACTGCTTAATGAACAATAATCCTGAAAAACAAGGAGTCTCTCTATAGGGGTCTTTTGCTATCTATATTTGGCTAGCAGGAAGGATTTGTGAATGGAAACAAAATGCAACACAACAAAATGATAAAAAGTCTGGCTAGTCGTGTACTTGGCAGTAAAAAAAATCTCCTCAGTGATTTTTTTTAATCGTGTAGAATTTATTAAATTAAAGCATGTGGGCAAATCTAAAAATAATAAAGATTAAATAATTAAAATTAAAGCAAGTTTACTAAACAAATTTTATTTAATAAGAACATTGCCTGTGTTCAGATTAGTGAACTCATTAGTTAGAATTAAAAACATCCCCTCTTCAGGCATTTGCCAGACGACTGACTCATTTTTCTTAGAAGCACATTCTCAGACATTTTGGGAGTCTCCAGGGAGAAGCTGTAGGATGGGACTGAGTAGAAAGACATCTGGGCTACCTTGGTTAGCCTGATGGCACAGGTCAAAAAAGGATAGGAACTTGAATCCGAGGGCCAGTGGGACTTTGGTTCTTCCTTAAATGATATACACGCCTATGCAAATGGTAAGTAAGTACACTCTGTCACCCACTCTGTTCTATAACTTATAGTTATTAAGTTTGAGGAGATGCTAAAACAGAAGTTTGGCTCTGTGCATTTTTCCCCACATGCCTATAAAAGACAATGTGAAGATTTGTTCTAATAAAAACGGATTACAGTGGCATGAACGAGTCCAGGAGGGAAGTAACGACCACGACTGAATCCATGTATGGAGAAGTATCTGTAGTGAGCCTGGGATGAGAAGAAGCACAAAAAAAATGCTCAAAAAACAGTTGCGAGTGATTTGTATAGCGATCAAGTGAAAGACATACATTTTAAATAGTATTTGTGTAACCAACTCTTATACTTTTAGTTAAATAACACTTCCCTACACTGTATTTCTGTGGAGAAAGTTGATGAATATGCAGAGGTTTTGCACTCTGACATGATGTGGGATGGCGGACCACTATGTGTGTTTGTGTTCCTGTTTGTTTATCATTGTATTTGTGATGTTTCATTTCAAGATGTTTCATATTTCTAAGACGTACCATGACATTATTGTCATCATAGTTATTTCTTACTCATTCAATCCAACATTATGATCAGGACTAATGCGGTTAACATGTTACTGTTAGGCTGTTACAGTGCTGAAGGATCATCGCCTTTCAATTATTGTTGATTATAACCAAATGTTTTAAACAGGACAAAGCATGCATGGCTTTCATTTAGGCCGAGTGGGTTTCAGACTTGCATGCAGGCCTGCTAAAACAAAAGGTCTTTCACTATGTGATTTTTCACTGTGACTTTGTTCTTGGGGTTAACGACTTGTTTAAACTTTTTCATAGCTACAGTTAGAGGACAAGATTAATTCTTTGCACCTTGTAACAAGCAAATATTGTACATAAAACAGCAATAGAGGGGAGGACAGAGAACATAAACTACGGCAGAACAAGCATCAGGGAAAACGACCATCTGCCTTACCAGTGGAGAGAAAGTGAAAAAGAAACAAACAAAAGGAGTATGAGAAAGAGTCTGTTCATGTGGTCCACAGAAATAAATAACCCCCAATTTGGTGATCAATTTATGCTGCACTTACCAATATCTCCCTCTGACACGTCAGATCCACCGTCCCCTTGTATTGTTACCTGCAGTTCCAACCCCTCTGCAACCCCCTCATCCACCTTTGGCTGGATTTTGTTCAACAACCCCCAATTTCGTATCATATTTCAAAGAGGGATGAACTTAGTGTTTAGCAACAAACTATAACTGTATGCTGCTACTGTATGAATAATTTCAAAGTTGAATTGTCTGAAGGAAATTCAAATATTTGACATCATTAACCCTCTAAGACCAGTCAGAGCGGGCACACTCCGTTTTGCATAACTATTTTTAAAGCCAGGTAGAAATGCAACCACATAAGCTAGCGCAGAAAATACATTTTTGAGTTTATGCCTTTCTGTATAGTTTCTGGATGCTTCGAACTGAAACCCCACTGTGTATCTCAAAAATAAAACTACGAAGACACTCAGAATACATTTCCTGTGGTTGGAAACTATTTTGTGCAACTTCTTTGTATTTAAACTTTTGCGGGATAAACCTCTGAAATTTCTCTAACTATAAATATGTGTAAAATGAAACAAAAACGATTTTCAGTTTTCTTGTAGTTTATTACACTTTTTGTAATTTATTTAGTTACTATTGACTTAATGCATACATATTATTAAAATTTGGGATATAATAGTTCTATTGATGTATAGCAACGTGAAATCTTCAAAAAATGGCGCTACAGCATGTAAAAATATAAAGATAAGCTCTGGCAGACTTGGTTCTATGGTAGGTCTTAAAGGGTTAACAGAATTGAACAGTTACCAGGAAGCTTTTGTAGTTCTTTATTATTCATATATCGCTTTTTTCTGTTTCACAATGTTATCTGTGGAAAGTCCCTGGCAAATAAAGTTAAGCACAGACTAGCAACACAGACTGTACGTAAAAGATGGTTGCTGGACCTTTTTAGTTTTAAGCATAACCACAATGTTTATTTTTGTTGTTGTTACTGTGGGCTGTTGTTATGTTTTTGTTATTGTTGTTTGCTTGATTTTATTTGTTTTTTGGAGACAGAAGTCAACATAATTGAATTTAAGGTGGTTGTATCAAAAGTTAGCAGCTAATGCTAGCAAGCTTGGTTAGCAAGAATAAAATATTCAAGTGCAACATGCAGACTTATATTTTGTTAAGTAACAGAATAATAAAATACCAGAGCTTTACTATTAAAACTGAAGCAAAAAGTTTTAGAATGATTTGTGTTACACAGCAGGTCACACTCCTCAAGTGGCCATTTGAGGAGCTGCAGTTTTTGGCACGTCAGTGTTGGCTTCATTCTTCAGTTCAGTTTATGCAAAATATCTCCACTAACAATTCACGCTTTTATCTTGTTTTATAGACAGAATCCAATGCTATAGTTTAGGTCTGCTTTTTATTCTAAATGTGCTGAAATATGGTGTTGAATCTGAATGAGACATCAGAAAGGAAGCGGTCCCTGCTGTGAAAACTTTCAGCTTTGACTTCTCTTGTTTACGTCTCCTGATCTGAACTGATACAGCAGCAATGTAACAACACTGTGGTAGAACGTGTTCAGTGGAAGCCTTAGTACTGCATATCCATCACAAGAGCAGCTAATGTGGCTGCCAGGTTTCTTTTTAGCAGCCTGCTGAAAATGCTGTTAATTAAAATAACAGAATATCATGAACTTTACTCATCCCGGGGGCGGGGGTGGTAACACAGCAGCACAATGCCAGCTGGAAAGACGAATGAAGCTGTATATTGACTATGCTGACAATTATTTCTGACCCATGTGAGATTACTAAAATGATACTTCTCTATACCTGACCTTACAAAGATTGATCTTTTTTATTCAATAGTTAAATTAAATGATAAGTCTCCTTATTTAAGCTGTTGGTTTGTTCCGATTAGCACACAGACTGAACCATGACTATACCATTTTTTAAGGTAGTTTTTTCTTACTTTGACAAACACACCTTAATTCTTACTGTATGTGATCGTGGTTAAGATAAAGTGATCCACAAACTTTAATTTTTAAAATGTGTCAACTATTCATTATGTGCTTCTTGGGTTCTTGACTTTTTATTAGCAGGACAGTGACAATTCTATCACTGCGCTGCAGAAATGACCAGCATTTGTGCTGTTACTGTACAAAAACCTCCATGACTCCGATCGTGATCTTTCTGTTGAGACTCTGAGCTGTGTAAGGACACATCTGTGGGTTAAATAAAAGATTAAGCAGAAGAAGAGGAAATCAGAGAGAGGTGAGAAAGAGCCTAAGACACACAGAACCCTAAAGAGTGTGTAAAAAGAGAGGACACAGTTCTTCTTGACCTACAGGTGAGTTTTGTTTTTTTATTGAGCTTATTTCCGATTAGCTGTTTAACTCTAAAAGCTACAATGTTTTCACAGCTTTTGAAAGAAAATTACATGTGTGACATAAAAGTGTCACTGAGACTTAATAAAATGTGATTATCTGTGTGTCATGAGATACAGATCCGTTGTTTTAAGATGACGCACGAGAAGAGGTTTCAAGGAATTCCCATGTCAAAGGTACGTTACATGCTGCTGGGATTGAAGTAGCGTAGAGGTCACACAGGGTGTAGGTTTGAAAGTTTCTTCATATATTTATTTTTCACCAACCAGACAGATAATTATCCTCAGATAACAGAAAGTAGAACAATTCAGAGAAAAACCAAGAAAAGAGCAGTAATAAAATCAAATAAACAATTTCCATTTACTCGGTGCATTAGTTCCACATGTGTATTTGGCGTTTGGGTTGAGATCTTGTGAGGCGGCTGAGGTCATTTACTGTCATTTTTATATTCATGAGACCTTTTGGTGATCCCAGTAAAAGGGTGACCTAGTTATAGAGCAGCACTTATCCCTTGTCCCGCTGTTCTACATATTTACAATGTCCTACATTTGACTGCTCAAGTTTATATAAGTGAACATTTGTAAAACCTGGATTCTGCACGGTGAATATGAACAAAGCAGGGAAGGAAGGCATCATGGTAAAGTGCAGGTTAATATGTATTTTATTGTCAATACATCCGAGGGGCAATCTTGTCATTCACCACAAAGTTACAAGTGATGCAGACTTTCCAGAAAATGTAGTGCTGTAAAAAGTTTTTTAAACTACTTTCTCACAAAAAAAAAGTGTCATAATGAGCTAAAACATGTTAGAAAAACCAATGCATGGCTGCATCCTGACTCAGGCAGCAGGTTAGCAAAGCGAGGCAGCGGTTAACGCTGTGGCATCACAGCAACAAGGTTCCTGGTTTGAAACATTGATGGCAAGTCTGTGTGTGGTTTGCATGTTCTCCCTGTGTTCTCCTCTGGATACTGTGGCTTCTTCCCAAAGACAAGTGAGATAACCCGTATGTCCTGAAATCTGATGACTTCACCAAGTGAATTAAAATACGCAAAAATAAATTTCTTTTAAAATTTGATTTAAAAAAAAACCTATATGCATTTATTTTCTTTTAATTTCACCCAAATACATTTTTGTAGAACGCCAGTGAGGAGAAACTGCCAGTTCTCCAGGCAAAACATATTTAGCTCTGTTAGCACGCCTCACTGGATGGTTGTGTCTAGTGACGGGTTTGCACTAACAGTAACTTATGTGGCATCGAACTATAAACAGAAGTTTTATGTGTATCATAATGTGTGGTTTGTGTAAGTATGAATGCCACATATAAATGTAACTGTAATGAGTCTCCAGTACGCCATTTCGCTGAAATACTGAAAATATCCATACACCACCAAGGGACTACTCTTTGCGTTTCTTTAGACCACTTCATCATATTGCCTGTGTTCCAGCGCTGACGATGTTTCATGATACTCACAAAAGCTGTTTTTCTGGTTCTAGTCAATGAGAGGTTTGTGTAAAGAGGAGGACTATGTGTTTCTGGGAACGTCGGAAAGGACAGAAGGAGCAGCGGCTTTAGGGGACGACTGGAGAGACAGAAGGGAGGAGAGGGTATGTGAAGTGTGACAGAATCAAGTATTACACCCCACTTATGATGTGCAAATTGTGTGTATATGTATGTGTGTGTTTGTACGTGTGTACATGTATGTGTGTCTGTGTGACTTAGGTCCGCAGGCGATTAGAGAAGGAGCAGCAGGAAAAAAAACGACTCCAAGAAATAGAGGAGAGCAAGAAGGTGAGCACACAATCACACACGCACACACACGCACACACGACTGGATGGTTCACACTATACAAGTCCACGCATCTGCAAAACAAACAGATACTTCCAACCTTTGGCACAGCGTAAAGGGTTGTGCTAACTGACAGCAGCTTAGGCTTAACAGCTTGTACTTGTTTCTTCTTAGAAACCACATGCTTGTTACACACACACACAAACACACACTGGTTGGAGCCAGCAGCCAAGCAGTAGTAAATGAATGTGACCGGTGCGGTGATAAATCAAGCTGGCCATCAGAACTATTTATTGGAAACCAGGCACTGAATGGTTTTAGCCCTTCAAAGAGTTAAATGATTGAATTTTCTTTCATTGGGAGGAAGCTTTTCATAACACTTTTTAAACACAGTTTCTTCAAGCCGCTGGCCAAGGGTTATGTGCAAAAATGATCTTCCTTAAGTAATTAGCAATTACCAAACGTGAACTCAGTTTTCTTTGTCTGTTTTTTTATTTCCCCCGCTTAATCTTTGCTGTGAACGAGACTCCCTCACATCCTAAAAAAGCGAGCTTAGCTTTTCGTGAGACCAGGTTGTAATAATCAGTCTGATGGAAACAGAGAGCTGAACTATCAAGTAGACGGGCCGTGGTGTGACGCCAAATCAATGAGCATTAATTTACCGTTGAGGTTCACTTTGTTGCTCAGGGCAAAATCAGATCGACTTCCATGGAATTAACAGTCTAGGAAACACAACTCTGGCCCTCTGTCAAGACTGCCAGTGTTTATGAGTCGCTTTAGGAGAGCACGTAGACACACACATAGCAGAAGAAAGAAACAGACATTTGGCAGTATGAAATAAAAGAAAGTGGTTTTGCATTGATAGTGCAGATTTATTTGAAACACAACACAACACAACACAACACATAAACAGTTGCCAAAACAGATGGACAATCTCATGGACTTGGAATGCACGCATACCCTAAACAGCTGTGGACGCTTTGAGCAGTTGCCCGATTTTTGACAAGAGCGTGTCAAAACAGGGTGAACAGGGGACGTGGGCTTGCTGTTGCTGTCAGTGTTTCTGCTTCTCTGCAGAAAAAATAAAAAGACAGGAAGCTGATGACAACATTTACCCTGATAGAGTAGACGGTCACTCTCACAGCAGTATGGAATGTACTTTCTGCGGAACCCTAACTTAACCCCAGACCCACACATGAAACGTCTACACAAATGTGCATGGACTCTGCAACTTGTGACCTCATACATATGCTCAGAAAACACAGCCTAATATACAGCTGATGCAGAAAAGCAACCTAAACCCAAACGCACCCCCAGTTTTCATAGGACAAGGGTTAGTCTGGATAAAATGTCACACGTGCTCACCACTGGAATGCCTCAATCAAGCCATATGAATACCAGAAAGCCGCTGTAATGTTTACAAGTCAACATGCAGATTTAAGTGAGTGCATTACAATGAACTCAACCAAAATGACCAAACAAAAACCTTAAGTACAAAGCCTACAAATACAAGAAAAAAGAAAAAACAACGGAAATATGTACTTGTTTACATAAAAGGGAGAACATTTATTATCTCAATTACAAGCGCAACAGAACACATTGTATACAGTAATGACATATACCTGACATGAACAAGCTTTAGCTGGGTCAAACTGATAAATCAGGAAACATCAGCTAGAACTGACACAGAGAGGACTGGGTCATTACTAGGACGACCAGGTGCAGACAATAAAGCTGACTCTGCATCTGTATAAGTCAAACACGAGCACGTAATAAACGTTATTTTTATTGGCCTTATTAAGTTTTCTTAATATAAAATATTAAAATATCTATTTTGTAAACTCATTATAGCCAGTGGTTACTACAAACACGTAATATATATTTTTTCTGGGGAATTTTATTAATATTAAGAACATCTGGCATCGATTGTAGCAGCAGCACTGTCACTTCACAGATCACACTGCAAACTGAATGTGTGATATTTGAGGTGTGTAGATTACTTTTTGTTTTGTAAAGTTCAGAACACAGGTGGATATGACGTGTTTAGGGGCTTGTGTCCGTGAAGTTTCGCGCTCAGGCTCACCTTGTTCGGCTGAGACGCGGGCGGCAGCCGTGGGGGAAGGGGGAGGTGGTTGTGCAGCTGCCGCTGAATCTTTGTCTATGAGATATGATAACATATCTCAGCAGAAGACAGCAGAGATTGTTGGATGTAAATCATAATTCAGTAATTATTTTTACTAAGCTAGCTAGATAAAAGCAGGCCATGTAGCAACAAAAATAAATCAGTCTGAAAGTTTTGGAATACAGGAATAGAGCAAGCTGCCTTTCTTTTTGAAAACTGTGTGACATACTGTCGACCTCGGCGCTCTCTGTCTTCTCTTTCCTTCTTCACTTTCCGCGTTTGACGCCCTGACTTCTGATGGGACATGCCTGCGTTTGTCACTGCCTGAGCTGCATCATAGCAAGAGACGCTATGCTAGCGACCGTAGCTTGGATGGCCAGGTGGAATGAACCATTGTGAAAGGGAGGGGTGTGT
>VUQR01031340.1:0-22095 GCA_015108515.1 Hemichromis elongatus | reverse complement strand
TTTTCTATTTTAATTTTTTTTTATTTTTTTGTTTTTTTTTTTTTTTTTTTTTTTTTTTTTTTTTTTTTTAAATTTCCTTTGTTTTCTGTGCCGTCTCCAGGTGTGCTGAGCCTCCCGGAGAGTCTGAACCTGCACAGGGACCAGCAGCGCTCGGGGAGGGGCAGTGAGGGTCACGGGTACACCCAAGCCGAGCTCCGGACCCTGGAGCAGTCGCTGCTCGCAACCCGAGTGGGCAGCATTGCAGAGCTGAGTGAGTGTGGTTTTCTTATACAGAACAAACAGTGAGAGCACACTTAGCAGAGTTATTACCAGGTGGGAAAGAAGGTTTCACTAGTCTCACATTATGAAAATCTCACGATTTTAATTATACTTAAAAGTCTTCTCACAAGACAAATACTTATAAAACTCATGGTATTTTGAGGAATTTTGGCCCACTCTTCTTTACACTGCCTCAGTTCATTGAGGTCTGCAGGCATTCATCGATGCGCAGCTCTCTTAATGTCTCTCCACAGTATTTCAGTCGGGTTGAGGTCTGGACCCAAAGTGTTGCGATGGCCCAGTTAGCTTCTTTTCTTTTGCAGCCATTCTTTTGTAGATTTGTTTCTTTGTTTGGGATCATTGTCCCATTCAAGCTTTAACTGTCAAACAGATGGCCTCACATTTGACTCCAGAATACTTTGGTATACAAGTGAGTTCATGGTTGACTCACTGGCTGCATGATGCCCAGGGCCTGTGGCCAAAATTGGTTCTGTGCATTACAGCCAGTCATCTCCAGTTCATCTCGTCTGTCCAAGGACGTTGTTCGAGGAAACTGAAAGTTTTTTCAGATGGAAATTTACAAACCCTAGCTGTGCTGCCATATTCTTTTCAGAGAGAAGAGGCTTTCCCCTTGCAGTCCTTCCAAAGCAGCTACGCTTGTTCAGTCTTTTTTTTACAACACCACTGTCAAGAACTTTAAATTTCATCACACAATGAGTCTGACAAGTAGCTCTTGGGTTTTTTGCAGTTTCTCAGAGCATTGCATGGTGTGACCTTGGGGGGAATTTACTGGGGCAGCCACTCCTTGGAAGATTGTGGCATTGTGTTAACACACAGCTGAATCATCCACATTTGCAAACTTCCACAATTTTTTGCTTTTACAGACATGCTCACATCTGCTGATGGTCAGTTAAACTGGTGCAATTATTTCACAGCACCTGGCTGCTACTTAACCTCTTATTTTGGGGTAGATGTGGGTCAAGGGGTAGAACAGGGCATCTACTAATCAGAAGGTTGGTGGTTTGATCCCTGGCTGAATGCCAAAGCATCCTTGGTCAAGACACTAAACCCCAAGATGTGTGAATGTTAGATAGAAAGCATTTAGACAAAAAGGGTGCTTGAGTGGTTGACACATGTTATATAAAGTGCTTTGAGTGCTCATGTATAGTAGAAATTGGCACTAAGGATGTAATTATGACAGGATCTCAGAGTTTTCAAAGAGAAAACTCTTTTTCACATGTCTGCTTGAAAATTATCAACTTGAGAAGCAAGTCTCGCAAGATGTTGGTCTTTAGCTATATTGGCTTCTACTGAAGAAACACAAATATGTGCTGGACGCTCCAAAAAGTGTTTGTCCAGAATTTTCCTGGAGAAATGCAGACGATCGCTCATTTGTCTTTCTACACTGGTCTGCAAAATCACAGAGCTTTGAGCACTTCACACAAGCTGCATAGCTCGGCCTTAGTAGGCCTCACGCTGTTAGAAGATACAGCCGGTGGGCTTTGTGCAAGATAAGTCATTGATCTCGTAGCTATAAAGGACAGTGAAATTCTATAAATCACACATGCGAGCAGTAGGTTAGAGGTAAATCTTATGAAGATTTTCTCTACTTCTGCTTAAATTCTATAAAATTGAATTCTTCTATAAAATTTTAAAATCCCCATTAAATACTCAAATTTAAAGAAACTGGATACCGACATAAAATATTGTTGCACAGTTATTAGCTCAGAATTGTATGTTTGCTGAGGAGGACTATCTGTAAATCCTTCAAGTCCAGCATGCAGCATATTATAAATGTTGTAGTAATTGTTGAGTACATTAAAACCTATCTCTCAGGGACTTCCATCTGTGTCCATCTGCTAAATAGCCCCATTAGCATGAAGGAATGCACTCTCGCTGTCCCTGTGGGCCGTCACGGTGGTCTGAGGTCGCCCGGCATTATGCTGTTGTCCCTTCACCGCTCACCTCGTCCCACCTCTCCACCCTCGCTTCCCCCTGTGACACGCTGCAGCCAGGAACTGTTTGATTACAGCTGTTCTAGCACCTGTTTATGAGTTCCCCCCCTCCGGGAACCTTTAAATCCAAGGTCACCGCCTCTGAAGCTTTTAACCTCGACTGGAAAGGAAGAGCTCCACCTTTAACTCCGGCACCTCCCCTACCTCCTCCCCCGTCCTCGTCCATTGTCACAGTCTCATATTAGATCACCCTGTCCCCCGCAGACGTCTGCACAATGTGTGGCTGTATGTTTGTGTCCCGGGTGAGCGTTTGCTTCGACCCCAGCAGCACATTAAAAACAGTAAGTCACCGCACAGCACGGGTTCACTCAGGAATTCAAGGTCCTGTTTTCAGCCTGGAGCCAGTTTGTAAAACATGCCGTCCTTCATCATCATCTATACAGGGATACAATCGACACAAGAGAAGAAAATGTTCTTTAGCTTGTTATAATAACACAAAAGTAATACCCTCTCCTGCCACTATAAGGGTTGTTTTTCAAACGTGCAACCAGCCCTGTTTGACCTTTTAGTTTACTTTCTCCCAGCACTTGTCTGACCTTTGGCTTTGTCAGGAAACAGCACCATTAATATGGATAACTACTACTGTTCAATAGTCACCTAGTGGCACACAGGAAGAGAGGGCCCATATGCAGGATGCAGGAGACCAGGTGGAGGAAAAAACAGGCCAAGATCCAAAAACACTCCTTAAAACCAGAAAGTAGGGGCAAAATCATGCTTAATAAAACAAGATAACATAGATAATAACATAATATAACATAGATAATAAAGTTGGAATCCAGAAGGAAACAAACTAGGAAATGACTCGATAGCTTGACCAAAGAGAGAGAGAAGGAAATCTGGGAACTGTAGAGCTTTATAGGAGGTGTTCATACAGTAAGGAAAGAATAACCTTATCACCTGATCAGGAACCATTAATGCTGTCATGATCTTTGATCTTTGATCTAAAACTTTACTTTCTCGGCAGTCTTATGTTTTTTTTATTATCCCCTTGTCATCTGTGTCTCCCTCTAATTATGTGTGTATGTTTTAATGTGTACTTCCTGCCTTATTCTGAAGAGGTACTTTACTCTCTATGAACCTGTTTTGTTTTGTTTTTATCTTTGTACTTGTCCCAGTCTTGTTTCCCCCTCATTAGTGTCACACGTGTTTAATTGCTAACCCTGATTGTTTGTCCTCTTGTCCTGCCTGACTCTTGCTTGCTTGTGAATTACTTATAACTTTTTTTTGCTGTTATAGTTTAATTGTTGGAGTGCAGATGACTTTTTGGATTTGGCCTGCTAAACTCAGGAGCTTCTTTTGTTGACATTTTACTTCACAAATTCCATAAAGGTTGCTTTTTCATTAACTCACCAAAGAACCAAAGAACAAAGGGTTAAAGGAAAGCTTACTGGGATGCACTGGACCTTACCACTTACTACAAAATAAAACAGGAAGTGATGAGAGCAGGCATAATAACAAACAAAACCATTAGAAATGTGTAAAACTGGATGTTTTAATACCAGAATAAACTGATTCTATTCAAATCCTGCATAATGCAAAGAACAGATCAGTCCATTGCATTGGGAAAATAACATATGCTACTAAAAGTACTGTTAATTAATCAAGCTGAAGGCTTCTTCTAATGCCTGAAAGATATGTTTACCAGGATTTTTTCAAATCAATTATTTTAAGTGCTTTTTTTTTATCAGCTGAACTAACAAGTCACTCATTTTGTTCACAGCTGCTGGTTCTCAATAGTGGGTGATTTAAAGCCCTTCTATCACACAGGCCAAGGAATAGGGGGAAAAAAACTGTATTCCCCAACTGGTTGGCAAATGGTTGCAGAGTTTGTTGTCACTGGGTGAAACTAGTCACAAAGAAAATGTTGCACCAAAAACCTTGCCGCATTGGCCTGTAGTTCACATGGAAGACAACAACTTAAAACAATCAACAACTTCTAGTCGAGCAGTAGTAACACTTGAAAAAGTGTGATGCAACAAATAACAACAAATGGATAAATATTAGATAGCTAGCTCTCATTAGCTAATTAGTACTACCCATTGCTTTAATGATGTACAATTTCTTGTCCTCCTTTATTTCCATAAAGACGGAATTATTGCCTGCATACTCATAACTGGCCATTTAAATAAGACTTTTATGAAACTATGATCTCATGACTTTGTAAGAAAAGAGAAGTAGGATGGTTTTCCTGGGAAATGATGACATCTAGACAGGATCAATAAGGCAAAGCCACTAATTTTATACATCCAGCTTATAATAATAATTAAGAGACTTGACACCACTGCAACTAAAAACACAAAACATGCTATATGTATCCTGTACTTTATGGTAAATCAATTACTCCCAGCAGAAAATGCCCTGGTAGAACTTAGATTAAGGATAAAAGAAAACGCACCTCCTTTAATTGCAAGAAGAAATGGGAATATGCATTACAAAGCAGCTCTCCTGTGTTTATTCTTGCTTATTTAAACATATTTGTAGGAGGAAAAAAAGGTCTGTTAAACGTGTCTGGCTCCTTCTACCACTCCACCTCAGCTGGGCTTCCTCACCCCCAGTGTTGGCCAGTGAGCGCCGCCAGAGGTTGACATGTGGCTCGTGACATGGTCGATGCCAACTGCTCGAAGTCATTCGATGGAGTTCTTGGGACTCATTTCCTCCTCCTGCTGTTATGTGAACAGATTGATGTACAGTTCATGAATCACTGACTAGCATAAGTGTGAATCTGCTCGTTAAGTGTATGATGATTGCATTAAGGGTGCGACTTTAAGCATGTTCTACCATCTGTGTCTGCGAGAAACCTAAAAGGGAGGCTTTTGCATCTCATTTCAAAGTTTATTTATCAAAAACAGGTGCAACAACCCGGATGAGCAGTTTTCTCACCATCTAGAGTGCAGCTAATGTGCAGTCAGCCGGTGTGATTAATACATATATTTAAGAATATGTCTGGTAATATTCTATATTCCCCTTATTCTTCATGAATCCCATGAAAACTCAAAATGAGCTGAGACTATGAGCAAACAAAGTTAGTGTGTATCCACAGTGCGATGTATCTTTTAGGGTTACGTAATCATGATTTTACTGATCAAATGATACGCGGAGCTGCAAAACAGTGGTACAGATCTGCAGGCATTTGCACTTCAAGAAAAAATACTGCTTAATATTAACTTGAAATTATTGCTCTCAAATGACTCCACACCACACTCTATTGGATTTATACCCAATCTCACCATGCCACTGGTCCAATGTCTATAAGATATTATCCTGTTATTCTCTCATATTTCTTACTTTATTATACAGCTTCTACATTCTTTGCCATCATCTGCTGGCACTAGCAGTGTGTCGCATTTTACCAAGTTTCAGAAAAACAAGAGGAGGTATATCCAATTATTAATGTTTACCTAATATGGCCAGAGAACCGGTGGTCATATTCACAATAATTTCAATTTTCAGCATCGCTTAGATTTTAGTGAAACTATTAGTTTTTCCTCGTTTGCAAGATTCCTTAATGATCTTTTAATCAAAGTTTTTGCAACGCAACTAACCAGTAAAAGAAATAATTATAACTTTCTTCCTGTACTTCTGCTTTTGTGTGGTTATTTTTAAAGTTTTAAAGTTACAAGTCAAGACTCACAAATCTTTATTAACCCACAAAGTTTAAGTTGGTGAATTGTTTTTGGTTTCATGGGATAATAACTTTTGTGATAACATTCAGCATATCGTAATTCACAGTGTATGAGAGGGAACCACGTCTCCTGCATCTCTTCTCGGCTTTAGAAAATCTATCTATTGATGGGAGACTTTAACCAATCACAGGTCTTTTATGATGAAGTCAGGTGTGTGATGGTGTAAAGTAGAACAAAGAGCGAAAAGTACTTTGGAAGTAAGTTGGAGTGGCGGTGTCCTACCTGGGAGAGTGGTAGTCAGTTTCTGTGTGAAACTATTATTCTCATCTGGTTGAAGGGGCTTAGAAGAGAGACTCTCAGCTCTGGCATTTTCTCCCAACTACAACTTTAACCTCCCAAGGCTACTTTTAAAATTTCAACCAAAAAAAAACCAAAACACCCCTAAATTCAGTCTGTAACAGCATCATAACTATAGAGTCAAAATGGTGTGCCTTGGGCTCCCTGGATAAGGCACTTGGGAGAATTATGAAATACAATACGTCTCTCCATCGCTTGAGAGAGAGTGAGATTTAAAAACTCAAAACTGTAAATTACAGAGTAAATTATGGCCTCAGAGCAACACCTCACTGGCTCTGATGTCATTAAACTCCCAACAAAACTCCCCAAAATGCAACTAAAAGAAGGAAAGCTTCACGCATCAATTTTATTCACTGTGGTACAAAGCAGGCACATTTTGCTTAATGGCTTCGGTAACAAATTGGCTCCTCTAAGATAGAAAGGATTAACAGAAATACTGTTTACCTTACCTTAACCTAACCTAACCTCTAAGGCGACTGTGGCATAAGAGGCAGAGCAGGACATCTACTAATCAGACAGTTGGTAATTCGATCTCTGGATCCTTCGACCTGCATGTCAAAGTATGTCCTTGGCCAAGAAACTGGAGCCTGAGTTGCCCCCAGATACATCATGTATGACTGTGTGAACATTACCCTGTAAAAAAAAAAAACAGCTTAAAAAAAGTATGAAATTCAACATCTGGTTAAAAAATCAATATATAATATATATAAAAGCACCATCTAAAAGGGTGTTCCTAATGCCCGAATCAAACCAGAAACATGGGTTTTGTGCCACCATCCACATGAACCACGACCGTTTAAGCGGGCGCAGGTAATAAAGGCAAATCGTTACTGAATCATAAATTATATAAATGCCTTAATCCAACATTTTCCATCACAACCTACTTGAGAAAATGGTTAAATACATATATAAAAGAATATAATGAAAACTTTGCATTAGGAAAATTACATTTTAGTTTGTTAAAGCTAAAAAGAAGTTATTAAAAATCAATACTTGTTACCAGTTTTTAATGATGTACTTCAGTCAAACAAGGAGGGGAAAAAAGGAGTGACCAATTCAGATGACTCAGATGTTAATTATAACTTAGATATTGGGGGTTTTAACCATTAGCCTATTAGCAGCCACAGCTGAATAATAGTAACAAAATTACAAAAAGAGTCAATAGTCAACATATAACTAAAAAACAATATCAGTTCATTTAAAGCAGACACAGAAACCTTCATGCTCAGACAATTTTATCAGATGATTCTCTTGGACTGCTGCTACAAGCTGGAGTAATTCAAAATTCAGATCTGCTGCATGGTTTCTGAAACATCAATCTGCCAGTGGAGTGGGTGAAGTAAGGTCCAGAGCAGCAAAGAAGAGATATAGGATGGCAGTTTTCCACCTGGAGCACTAAATAAATAAATACCTGGGTTTATTACATCTCTCTGACAGATGTAGTGAGCTTGTCTGTTTTATGTGGAAATGTGTCCTCTGCTTAGCTCGCACAAAGTACAAAAAGATGGTTTTCAGATAGAAAATATGCTTTCAAAATAAAATGCAATGACAGCCAACAGACTGTGCTGTGAAAATCCTCCGTAGTGAATTATTTAGCAATAACTGAACTCGATATGACCATTTAACAACACCATAGCAGGGCCTGTCATTGATGTGTGAATGCACTGCAGTGATTTCAGTGTTTTGAAAAGACATTTAGAGTATGCGTTAGGCTGCAATTACCTCTGGAACAGCATGGGGATACCAGACATCATTTACATGCAAATTCTTCAGCAGCTCGCCAATACTGTTTTATGTAGTTGTATTTATTAAGTTAAATGAATGTGCAATTTACGCTTTAAAAACACAACAGCGTCAAAAAAATGTATATTTTTCATTGCTATCAGTGAAGCCCTTTGCATGATAATGATGCTGTGTTTAGTGTTTGGTCCCTACTTAATTATGAGAATTGCTGAATGGAATCTTATTAAATCTTTTTCATCATCCCAAGTAAACCCGGTCGGCTTTTGTAGTGCCAGTAGATTTTTGCTGTTTTTTAAATTGAGGTTAGGCACTTTGAGCCAGAGCATGAAGTCAAGATCAGTCCAGTTTATCTGCTGATAAGATTCTGTACACCCCAGTGGTCAATGTCTTAAAGCTACATTTGCTGTACATCTGCAAGCCTCTTCGCAACCAACCTAGTCTATTGCAGGGAACTTCACACCATGGTAACCAACAAATGTAACATGTAAGTACCATTTTAAAAGGTTTATTCTTACCAAGACCACGGTCTTTGACAAATTCCCACTCTTTTTCTGAGACTTTCGATGGGCAGACAAGGGTGGAACAAGACATCTCTAAACTCAACTCTGACAGCTAGCATTATTTACATGAACAAATGTGTGGGGTCCACTACACTATGGTGACAACAGCCATTTTTGCTTTTTAAAAAAGTAATCACAGTGCTCTAAAATGGTCATGACTTCTGAAACCAGAAAACCCACATTAGGAATTTGTGTGTTGACCCAGGAGAGTCTATCATTACTGCCACCACATATTAAACCCCAAATGACAACAAGGTAATTTACACATAATGCACCACACAAAAGCACGCTAACTCAGGTCATCCCAAAAGAAGTACAAATGCATATCTTTGCAGCAGGTTTTATAAATGTATAATGTTTATAAATGTTAATAAATGTTAATGCATGATGCAGAGTAGATGCTGACAGGTGTTACCAGTCATCTCAGACAGTCTTGTTGATTTACTGTAATTCTGCTAATGTTCATTGTGTGAAATAATTTGGTAATTATGTGAATATTCTACACGTCTAGCATCACAGAAAAGCTCTGGAACAAATCGCTGACAGGAAGCAGGTGTTTTGTGGTCTCTCCATTTCCCCAGAGAAAGCATTTAAAATCTGCTTAGTAGTACCAGCACATCTAAATGGTTTAAACTGAAATCAATTTTAACCTATTAGCACAATTTCTGAACAATAAACAAGATCGCTTAAAAGTAAAGCAACCACACAGAGCTGACTCTCAGGGCAATTTCACACCCGACTTGTTTGGTAATTAATGGATAATAGAAGAGACTGTTAAAGAACAACATTCATCACCATACCTATAATACCATTCTCCTCTTTTATTTCTGAGGTCACCATTATCTCCCCGCTTATCTTATATGCTCATATTTCATGTCTTTGTCTGAGCAAGCGGAGCAGATCACCACTGGCAGAAATGTGCCGTGGATGCCTCGGGCTTTTGCACTTTTCTCATCTCTAATGACACTAAGAAGTTTGTTTTTTTTTCTTCATTTTCCCTTCATGTGAAACGTTGTGTGAGGCATATAGGATCCATAGGTGCTAAACTGACATGTTGTGACCAGGTGTGAAGGCGCAAGACCGTTCATCTGTCAGCACAGCAGCTGCCCTGTGGGTCAGAAAGCACCCACTAGACAAATAAATGCTGTAATGTAATACAGTGCAGTTCTCTAACAATGAGGCCCTCTATTCCTAAAGCTGGGTGTGCCTCCACTGCAGATGGTGGCAAAAAGTCAAAGCATGATTGACCTAAAGTTATGATCCTTTCAGGTAACAAAACCTAGTTTCTGATATTATTCGTGCTTGGCAGGTTTTACACTATAAGGTAGTTTTCAGTTCTTTAGTTCAGTGCTGGATAAAAATGCCCTTACATGGAGTAGGGAGTCACAGGAGAGGATGTGGGTTTAATTTTACCTCATAAATATCATTCTTCCTGCTTTGCTCCCCTGGAGCTATGCTAAATGTAAGCTTAGCATGTCCTACAATTGGTGCAAAATTATAACCACGAAGCAGTGTAACTTCATTAAAGCTGTAACAATATACATTTTTTATTGCCCAGGTGTAAATGGATTGTAATGAAACTACAAGGAAGAGACCTTCCCTTTATTATGTGCCTTCAACCTGCTTTGGATTTAATTTTCACTTAGTCCAGTGGTTCTTAAACTTGTGCCAAGGCACACAAAAAGAGCTAGCCAAAAATTCAACATATACCTGTTTCCATATGCTGTACAAAATAGCCTCTGTCTTCTGACATGTCATTAATTCTTTTCTTTTTTTTTTTGGTTATACTGTCAGACAAAGGTGCTCATGACAGTCAATTTGTGTGTTTCCACTCCACTAGAATATACTTCGCATCCATCATGTTATGGGACATTTTAACTAATCAAGCAAACTGTCTTGCTGCCTCTGGTTAACATCCAATGTTCTTATGAAGTGGAGCACTCAGGCTCAAGACTGAATATGAAGTTCTTTTTAAGCTTGCACCTTCCTGAGACATGTGCATGCAGAAGACAGAAAGATTATATGAGCAGTGCGGGGTTTTATTCCACTGATAACATATGATTATTATTAGCAGAAACTCAAACTGGGCAGCACAGTAGCTAAGACGTCGTGTGCTTATAACTTAATGTAGCAGCTTTCTTGAATAATGTCAGCTAATTGATCCAAAATCCAGGGACTGATCTGACTGTTAAATAGTAAAAAATAGTTAAATAACAGCTTACCTTACAGTTAACAGATGCCAGAATAAAGTCGTTACAGCCACCTGGCTAAACTTAGCTTGCTTCCTTTTGCTAGAAAAGTCAAAATTTTCAGTGGGTATATTAGAGGGCTAGCATGCCCTAGTTTGATGTCTAAAGGGTGATCATTAGTTTACTTCGCAAACAGGAAAAAAATCATATTTTGCATGGTTGGATTTTAATAGGGTTGCAACTAGAGCTTCAACATACAACAAGAAGAAATGAGTTTTATTGAAAACAACACTTAAACTGAAACAGGCTGTGTAACATAACCTCCAAAAACTGAAATTAAATTTCCAAACATGAACTCAGTAATGAGTAGCTCCACTGCTATTGCTGATCACTTTAAACATTTGTTGTGGCATACTTGATGCAAGCGTTTCCATGAGGTGAGCGGGAACTTTTCTCCAAGTGGTAAAAATGGCCGCACGAAGGGCATCTACGGTCTGAAACTTGTCCATTTTTGTAAACCTTCCAGTCATTACCACACAGACGAGGGATGCTTTCTGCAACATCTGGACATAGTCAGCGGTCGTTTGACGCCCTGCACCTCCATTGTTCCACTGAAGGAAAAAGCACCCCCGACCATTATGGCGCCCCCTCCATTCTGGTGCATAGAAATGCAATTCAACAACCTGAACAGGTTAAAAATAGAAAGTTTTTTTTGCCTTTGCCATCAGAACATCATGACAGTGGGACTATCTGACAGAAAATGACAACGAATCTAAATTTTTGCACAGATTTGACCTTTTAAAAGCATGTGGTCCTAGACTTTGGATCAGCTGTAAAACAGCCTGTTTCAGTTTAAGCGTTGTTTTCAATCAATTGTATGCTCAAAAATGCTTTGTCTCACTCCCATTTCTGCTTGTTGCATGTTGAAGCTCTACTTGGAACCTTGTTAAGATTCAAGCAAATATGGGTTTTTTTTGCCATTTTTCAAGTCGTCTTCTGATCAAGACTAAACTAAATAAACATGATTTTTGGATAGTTTACCAAATTACATCACCCTTTAAACGTGAGTTATTATAATAAATAGTTTATTATGTAGAATTGTCCAAAGGTTAGTACAGCAGATAACATTACAAGGAGATTGTTTGCAAATGGATGGAAATACAAAAACTGTATTTATAATTTTTTTATAATTACTGTTTTGATTAAGCCAATTAGTCATTTGAATACTTAAGATGGCTGTCAAAAAAGGCCAAAATTGTGCAGGGTGTACCCCACCTCCCACTCTTATGTTTAGCTAATTAAACTGAATACAGTGGAACTGGGTAATTTCTGAACGAGTGCTATCAACGGGGTGAAAAGCTAATCCCTTGACCTGCATAGAGCTAAACAGCAGCGTTAGTCACCAAACCACTGAAGCAACATGTAACACATGGGTCACTGCAGAAGCTCCGAGACATTTTTAAGTAATTAATTTACAGTGAAAAGTAAAAAAGACCTAAGAATACAACCTTTGTCATTCATTCAGTGGTTGAAAACTCTATAGTAAAATATTTTTCACAAGATGAAAGTAACGGCCGATTAATGGCTCCAGGGAGAAAAGCACACACATTTTGGCACTTTTATATAATTTTAATAGACTGTTAAAGGAAACTGAATGCGAACCTGCTATTAGACATCTGTTCTTTTTGGCCTGATATCTCAGGTAAAACCCTCTTGCTCTAATCCTGAGAAAGTAGCTGCTTAAGGAGTTTTTTGCAGTAAGCAGCAAAATCCCATTTGCTGTTATGGACCAAATAATGTATTTTAAAAAAAAAATGTCGCATGTTACATTTCTGAGCTATGTTCCTGTGTGTGTATAATTACATCTCATTCAGTGGCCAATGCATGCAGTATTAAATGCAAGATTATACCCTACCATTTGAAAAATACACAATTTGCAATGCATTCTTTCCTCTTATCTCTCCTTCTCCTTTCATCTGACAGCTGAATTCCTAATAGTCCCCATTAGTGGTTTGTTTTTCATGTGTTGACATTTATCATAGGTAGTGTAAGCTTTAAACATTTGAGGCATCAGTCGCTACGTATTTTCCTTGGCTGTCAGCACCCGGCTTGAAAATTGAGTCATGATGTATTCTGCTGTGCATAGGCTAAGAGAAAAAGTGCTTATTTTTCAGGGCTGAGTGGGTTTCTCAAATAGAGGAATCCCTCTCCCCCTGCAACGCTGCAAGAGTTACAGAAAATTGCACAGCGATGGGATGTTATTTCTCTTTTTTCCAGGAAGTGATTACTGTGCTTTCTGAATACCTGGGTGATTTTGGTATAAGAATTTACTTTTTTACAAAGAAAACCAAAGCAATAAAACATATACTTCACATTTCTATCCATGTAAACAGGCGGGCAAGTCCATGACGTATATCTTTTCTTTATATTTCAGGAAGATTTCATTAACAGCCCCACTATTTAAAGCTGCTTCTCAGACGTTCTAACAATCCTTTCTGCTCCATTATCCCACACTCACTATGGGATAATGGGAAAGGTTCACACGCACGAGGTGTTACATTTCATCTTGAGTCCATCTCGCCATTCTCATTTTTTATCATATTAGACCTAAAATACCCTTTTCTACTTCACCATACATCATTGTCTCTAATCTTGAGCAGTCTGACCCATTTCCCAACAACGGTGAAAGTAAAGGGGTAAAATAGACAAATGCGTCAGTCAGATAAAAACTCATAAAAAAAAAAACAACATCCGGTGGGTAAACAGCTTGATGTAGTGTTAGATGAGGTCATATGTTTTAAGCTCTAAAAGGACATTTGATCTAGTGGAGGCGCTTACCTACTGATGATAATGTTACCCTCATGTCCTTTCCAAAGCCTCTCTCTCTAATGGGCTCTAGGCATGCTGGGGATCATTTTTGTCCTTCACTTCACTTTCTCCTGCCTTCTCCGAGGTCTGCAGTGCTACCCACTTACTCGTGTCTGTCTCTCTAAAGAGTCACCGTGATTTAAAGAATAAAAGAAAATGTTCACTGGGCTTCACCGACGAGGCTGTCTCATTCAGTCGCCGGTACAGGGCGCGGCCATTTTCCTTATCTGTCTCCCAGCACCTTTAGGAAGGCAGCGAGTGCATGCTGACACAAACAATCCCACCAAACGCACACACACACTTACACAGCTGCACACGTCTTCATTCAGACTGAAGACACATGCTGGAAAATCTTGTAGGCTGTTGCTGCATCCTGCAATAATTACATGCGGCTGGATTCATTACTGTATAATGGTTTAATGTCCCTCGGTGCCTGCCACAGCATTCTGCCCGCTCATCACACCTCATTGCTGCAAAGATTAAACAGAGGTGAAAGAGCAGCTTGGGGAATAAATACACTATATATTTTTTTAAAGGATATGGCTAAATTATTCTAACAAAGAGATCTTTCTCTGTCTAGATTTTTGCTAAATTAAAATATGCATTTAAGTCATTTCAA
The DNA here is from genome assembly GCA_015108515.1 of Hemichromis elongatus. Lineage (NCBI taxonomy): Eukaryota > Metazoa > Chordata > Actinopteri > Cichliformes > Cichlidae > Hemichromis > Hemichromis elongatus. Next base: position 7,863 of record VUQR01031340.1, on the reverse strand, counting down.
GGTAGGAAAAAAAATAAATGTTTTAGGCTCCTCCCGCCCGATGAACATGCTTTTCCAACATATTCACTTCTGCAGCAGACATGGCCTTTCACAGACACACTAAACTGCTCAAAAGTATTCATTCATTCAAATCATTGGATTAATCACTTAAATGGCCGCAGGTGTATAAAGCATGCAGACTGCCTCTACAAACATTTGTGAAAGCATGGGTCGCACTTAAATGTGACGCCAGAGGTGTTCTTTACAAGCGTCCAGATGTAACAAGTTCAGAGTAAGATCACTATAAATCTGTGGAGCCACACTGAAGACACAAAGGGCAAAACAGCAGTATTTGATGCCAAGGTGAACTGGTGCTTTGTCGTCTTCTGCAACCTACGAAGACCTTTTGCTCTTTATGCTGCTCACCTGTTTGGCCTAAAAAGACCTGTGTTTATCCAAAGTTAGACACCAGCTTAAGCATCAAAACAGAGGTACAGCACTCTTGTCAGAATCCTCCGTGTATACCACAGAGTATTTGTAGCAATAAGTGGAAGTAGCCGTGTGCATGAGTGCAAGTGTGCAGGTCTTACTAAAGTATGCTGGGAACTCATGCCATCCTCATGGAATCCATTTCTGACGGTTTGGTCAGGAACATGCTCAACACTCTCCTCGAAATTGTGCTGGGAGACAAAACGAACCTTCTTGTGATAACACATATGGAGCAGTAAGGAGTGATAAAGAGACAGCAATGGTGTGTAACTGTCTCGTTGTTGCCTCTCTGGTTCAACTGTTTTCACTCTCACTTGCACCAAAGCAGCTGAAAGAGATTCACAGTAGTTTATGCTTCCTATATGTATTGGTGTCCCTACTTTGGGCTTTAGTAAGCATGTTATATCAAGTGTTCCCTTACATACATTTTTTCGCTCTCTGTAACACAGTAATGTCCAGTAGGTTCTTCATCCAATGGCCAGACTCCTACTTCACTCTTTGGACTGCAGCTAGTAAAGGTTGGTCTGCTCCATAGAAGAACAAAGACTACCTTTGTAACTAAGCAACAATAAGCACTTAAAGTAGTGGAAACTGTGTAAACAGGTGTGTAGAAGTACAAACCAATTACAGAATTATAATAAACTTTGCTCTTTATTAAAATCATAATCAATAAATTAACCTTCGCATTTGCTGTTTTAAAGTCTCTTCTACATTGTACTTGAAAGTGCAGCATTACAGCACTTATGGTTTCTATAATGGGAATTAAATATTCCTTTAAAACATTTTACTTTGTCTTGTTAATTGTGCATTTAGTATAGAGAGCTGGATCGATTTCATATCAAGACAACAAAAACAAAGCAAAGTGTACTATAAGTACCATCCATGAAAATCCTTAAATACCGTGTATCATATATAAGAAACAATGTGAATAATCTTACATTTTACATATTTTGGATTTTGTAATGTGCCCACACAGGAGTAGGTATATCATTTTACTCACTGAGACGAACATTTTCAGTACTCAAGCAGTTTGTTTTTAAACAAATATGTGAAGTATTAATTTACTCCCCTCCCCCCTCCCCCCACATGCTAACTCCTGTGTCTGTGATATTTGAAGTGCCACGTAATATTATTTTCTCCTTAAGCTTCTCTTAGGATTTCTAGAATGTACTTTAGGCGCATCTTTGTCCTTAAAAATCCAGTGTCGACAGTTTCTGAAGGCTCATGCAGATCTCCAAAATCAAACTGAAGAACAAGGGTGGACAGCAGATAAGCACCTGAGCAGTTTATTTCACTGGAAGTATCATTTCGCGACTTAACTGGCAGCAGTGAATTTGAAGAAGAAGAAGGAGAAAAAAAAAGCTTAAAGAATGATCCGTCATACCCAAACAAATTGTTTTCTCCTTTACAGACCCAGAGGAAATGATGGAATAGATTAAACAACAAGACCAATTTGTATTTTTCAGACATTTGTTCCACATCGAGACAAATGCTGATTGAGTACTCTTGAATTTAATAAGCACAAGCATGCCGGTACTGGAGATTAAGCTGGGATTGCTTTGTTTCCCATCCCCGTGTAGGGTCAGCAGCCTCTTGACAACGTGGACATTCAATCCTATGCAGTTGCACAGCCCAAGTGTTCGCTCCAATTAAAGTCTATTGGAAGTATTGCATTTCAAATGAGACGTAAGTATGCCCACAACTCCACCAGCATGTGTAAGCATCCGAGTGTGCAACACCTCTCCGGAGATGTGCAACACCCACCGGCAGATGTTCTTCATTAATAGTTATTACCCATCAGCCTGACATGTGAGGGTTGAGGATACATTGCCTCTCTCAGCTCTTTGTCTACTACTTACTTCAGTGGCTGAGAGACGAGTTGAAGTTATATCCACTTTATACTGAACCCCTCCTGAAAGAAGATAGACATTACACTGCAGACTCTGCCTGAGCTGTGCTGCTGAGAGATAATGCAGACCCACTAATTGAGTGTTTTGGAGGTTGCCAGAGTGCTAATAGAAGTTTTGGGGTAATAAGGCGGTGAATTGAATAGGCTGCTTTTAGTTTCTCACCTCTCTGTTTCCAGAAAAAGAAGAAAGGAAAGCTATTTGGAGACAAACAGCAGCAGCTGTGTGCAGTGATGAAAGGACACTTGGCAAAAGGTTTTAATAGTTGTTGGTATTTTGGATTGATTTTTTTTAAATCAAATTTTATTCTCCAATTTCATAGACTGCCAGTGAAGTAATGACTTATGTTTAATATACTGCAGGAATGATTTTTATAGAGCTGCTCACTGGTTTTTATATTACTTCATTTAAACTTCATTGGGTGTGCTAATTCTCATCCAATAAGCAAAACAAGCATCATGCATTTACAGGTACTTCTCGTAACTCTGCGTGGAGCCTCAGAGGCGGGATATGTCAGGATATTCGGCGTGCGAGGGCTGCCTGCTTTCATCTGTTCATTTTTATTAAAATGAAAAATATCCTGATGCTGAAAAATACCAGTTTGTGCGTTTGTTGAGTCTTGGCTAGATTACTGTAATTCATTATTATCGGGCTGTTCGGAAAGCCAATCTCAAACGCAGCAGCAAGAGTCCTGATGAAGACTTTAAAATATACCATATTTCACCCAAATTAGATTTTCTTGATTGACTCCTTCCCTAAATCCAGAAAATAAAAATATAGAGTTTAAACTCCTGAAGGGTCAGGCTGCGTTGTATCTTGAAGGCCTACAAGTAGCCTTCAGGTCCCGTCGAGCCGTCATTCAGATTGGATTCTGGAGACAGACATCCAGATTATGCTTCAAACTTCCCTATTTGATAAAGTTTGAAGTTAGGGGTGTATCAAGTTAGCGTGAACCATCTCTATAATTATGCTGCTGTAAGCGCCAGCTGCTGGGGGACATATTGCATGCCATTAAAATTTGCCTTGTCTCTCCATAGCTTATCACTCTGTGCTCTCCTTTTTTTCTTTTCTCTTTTCCCGTCACGATGGCCCAGGTTGTCATGGAGATCTTTTTGAAACAGTGTTCTTCTTCTCCAGTGTCAGTAAGGGATGCTCGTAGGGGGTTGTGTGATTGGGAAGGTTTCTTGCTTATATTGTACAGGCATTACATTTTAAAACAACTTGAGGCAATTGTTGTTGTGAATCAGCACTATATTGAGCTAATCTACATAAGGGTCGGGGTGATGTGCTACTAATTCAATAAATGCTAACTTAGCAAATATATTAGCTCAGTCAGAAGCATTAGATGATTATTTCTGCTCATAAGCCACTGCTACATGGCAAAAGTTATCATTACCAGCTTTTATTTTACCAGTAGAGAAGAAATGTTGCATAAACTTCTGTTTTATACAATCTCACTTCATTTTGTAACCAGTAGAGTTGGCCCCTGCTGGCTGTCAGAGAGAATGGCTCATTGGCTTCACCTTTCAGACTTGGAGACTGTGTCTGTCTGTAATATGCATTTAGATTGGGGTGTCAAACATAAGGCTGGGAGCCAGAATCGTCCCGCTAAAGATTCCAATCTGACCCACTGGAACGCTCTAAGAAATATGAACGAAGGCATAAGTTTTAGACTTTTAAGTGTATTTTCATAACGTTTTTACTGATAAAGACCTGATTTATGGCCATTCATACTAAACCAAAGTAAATAAGTAAAAAATATACCATTACATGACAGGAAAGTTCCTGTTTTTCACTGTCTGCTACATAATTTTCTGTTTTGTTTTGTTGGGTTTTTTTTTACAATGGTTTCAACATAGGGAAAAACAAAAATAAGCACAAAAACAGACAATTAACTTTTTGCTAATCCTGTCTATTAACATAAAAAATCAGTTCTGTACACTTTTATAATTACAGAACAGTTTGTGCAATGAGCTAACACGTAGACAGATACATACACACATACATACTTTTTGATCCCACTAGGGAAATTGTTGTGTACAGTAAAGCAAAGTTTGCTATAAACAGCAAAAGTAAGACTGACATCATGAATAAATAATATTACTATAATTCTAAGAAAACAGCTCCATGAAGGTACAATATAAAACATGTATGAGATCTTATGCCTGATGGGTGTGTTCACCTGTCACAGACAGAAAAGATATTATACAGCTTTATAGAAAACAGTAGGACATATTTCCTGAAGCGTTCTTCGTGGCAGTGAGGTTGAATAAGTCTGAGGGAGGAGGCCCACCATATAAAATGAGTTTGACATCCCTGCTCATTGGCTTTTCCTGACAGTACTTTTAAAAAAAATAAAAGATAGGAATAAGTTTTCATTTTAAAATGTAACTTTTCTTTTCATGTTTGACTCTCAATAGCAGCAGGTCTCTACTAAGGTCTTACCCATAAACTTTACATTCAGTTTGTTGCGCTCTTTAGAAATTTTATAAGCTATTAATTAATTTATAAAAATGTTAAACAGTGCTGGTAGCATAGCTTTGCATTGCAGTGGATTTCTGTCACTTGGTCTAACATGAAATTGTTGAAAAATAGCCATCATAACCAAAGAATAATGACTACTGTGGGGATCTCCTCACTTTCCCTTCAACACAACCTTAAGATTTCAGCTTGTCATTTCTCCCAGCATCACTGTGGTTAAGTGCGGCCTCCCAGTATTACTGTTGTCTTGTTAAATATACAGTATGTATTTCTGTTTGTTACCAGTGCTTATTTACATTGCCCACACAATTTTCTCTTCATCACATTAACTGTTGCTGCAGTGCACATAAACACAAATGTACTTTTGATTTGATTTGCTGCTGTGCTTTAGTGAACAGCTGCACAAGTCTTTTCCAGCTGTACTGTAATTGTCAAGCACTTTTAAAAAAAAAAAAGGAACAAAAATAAGCCCTCAGCTGAAATATGAATGGTGCAGAACTATTTAAGCTCATTCGACACACTGCATAATAAAGACTACACATAAGAAAGTTATTTATTATAGTGCCGCAGTCTGCAGTAGCGCTTTTGCAGATCTTCACAGAAGAGCCATTAAAGTCCCTAAAAGAGCCATTAGAAAGAATAAAGTGGCATCCATTTAGAAGTCCCCTCCTGCGAGTTGGAAAGATGATGACAATAGGACGAGTGAGAGATGCTATGTGTAATGTACTGCTCCATTTCCACAGACTGGAAGTATCTGGGATAACTAAGATAAGATGATGAGGCAGAATTAAGCTGGTTTCTGAAATCCCTTCAGAGTGACATAAGTCATTGTCTTGTACCACTATCCCTGATTTTCTTATAGTTGTTAATGAACAGATTTATTCAGAGGATAACTGGGAGCTGTAGTCTTTTTTTAGTGTGTGCCTATTGGGATTTTGTGTTGGTGTTTCCTTGCTTCAGATCTCACTCATCAGTCCAGAAGTGGACAGTTGCCTGCAGCAGACTGGGGCTTCTGTTCATGCCTTAATGGACAGAAATAAGCAATCATGTTGGTCTCTGTGCACCAGTGCTATTAGATACAGAAACAGTGCAGAGGCAAGCACTTGACCTTCCTAAACAGAGGTTTCATAATATTTTGCAGCGTCTTGCATCATAAGATACTCCTCATTTTTAGTCAAAATGTCCTCCAGGGATGACCGGGGGGAGGGCAAAAAAAAAAAAAAGAAATCTGGGCATTTTACCCTTTCTGGCTCTGAAGCTACAACAATAGACATTTGACAAAAAACACTAGAAATCAAACATCACTATTGTTAAAAACGGGGTAATAAATGTAATTCACAACTAAATATTTCACTATATCCATCCTTCCATCACCATCCTCACTGGATCCTGCAGTAAAACAGATGGTGCCATGCTGCTGCTGCCTTCAAGTGTTCTTTTAAAGTGTTTGCCTCCAGATATAAAGTCATTTTTGGTGCAGTGACTGAATAGAAACTGCACATTAGGTAAGTTTTATGTAGTCTGTCAGTGAATTTACAGTATATATAAGACACCTAAACACTGGAGAAACATCCAAAATTACATGAATTGATTTTTTTTTGCTTTGAGGGGGGATGATTTTACAGTCATGTCTGAACCAGAAACTGTGGGTTGGATGATAGGTAATGTTCTGCTTTGGGCAGACAGGCTGCTACTTGTGGTTCTGTGGACTTGCTGATGTGGTGCAGAGGAACACAAGTCTGTATCCTACGGGTAAAAGATGTGGGCTTAAACTCTACTGTGTGGCAAATCCTTTAAATGTACCACCCTCAATTTTCACTGCACATACTGGGAAATAAGAATGTGCTCACAGATATTCTCACATTTATTTTAGGTTTCTTTTTATTGCATTGCTATTGTTATGTTAGCAGACCAGTTCTGGTTGACTAACAATAGACTGTATTTAAAAGACGGACATGTAATGGCCGATGTAAGATGATCATCCACTGCTCCATTTTAGCATTTTCAGCTGTCGTATTAATTTAGTGGCATCAATAGTGGCCACATTAGCGAAATTGTTAGCAGTATCAACTTCTTGGATGGGCTGTACCGCACAGCAAGATGTCATATTGGTGAGAAAATTGCATTAAAAACCTCTAAAAGGAATCAGCACCACAAACATGGCAGAAAGATCCTAAAGTAAAGTGGGCTCTCAGTGGGTGATAAGGTACAGAGCACAGTCAACTGGGAGAGGCTCAGAGTCGAGCTGGTGCTCATCCACATCGAAAGGAGTCAGGTGAGACAGAAGCAACAGAGGAAGCTGTCCGTAGTGCACAATCTTAATCTTCTTCACTGTGACTCAAGGATAGCGGAAACGTTCATCCCAAGGTTTCAAAACAGGACTTCATAGTACTTATGTTCACTGTTCATACTTTTTATAGTGGCCAAATTTACACTTTTCATATACAGCTTGTGGCTGACACTGTATGTTCATTAGAAGACGTCCTTTTGTAATCACATAGTTTGATACCGTTTTAGCTCCATAGCTCCAAATCACTATCATTTAATAGCCATTAGTTGGATGGTGATATGTAGCTTTCAGTGACGTGCGGTGAGGTTCATGGCTGGTGAGGCACTGACATCATCACAGTCAGATTTACAAACATATGAACCCTACAGAGTAGCTTATTCACCATTTCATTGGCAACAGTTAACGTGTTTTGTTTAAAATTTCATATCAGCATTCTTTACATATACAAACTAGCATAGAAAAAAATAACTTGAAAAAACGTTACCGTCATACCTTTACTTATAAATAAAGTCCTGCTTCGATTGAAAGCCCAGTCTAGAAAATTCTTTCAGTTTAGATATGTAATCTTCCATTTTGAAAATAAGGCCAAGCAACAGGAAAAAATAACAGGATGGCTGCACTTCACTTGCTAACTGTTTACTGCTGTCACAGTGACGACAGTGTCACTAATTCTATTATTCTGCAGCCGAGGAGTCGTAATAAGAATCCCTGGGATCA
>VUQR01031339.1:0-23853 GCA_015108515.1 Hemichromis elongatus | reverse complement strand
AGGTTTTTAAAAAACCCCCCCCCCCCCCCTACACACACACACACACACAAATTTTTTTTTGCATTAGACAAAATTTCTTCTTCATTTAATATAGCCCTATAATGTAAGTTCATAATTTATGGTCAAGTTTTCAGTCATACAACAACACTGATTTGCCAACAGATGTGAATCTGGTAGAGTTGTAAATGTTTCCCATTTCTATCATCAGCCATTTCTAATGTGGGTGTTGAATTTACAACAGAGTCAAGCTCTTACACCAACCATGGATAATGTGAGACCCCTGAATAATCCATGCTCTGCTCTAACATCCAGTGTCTAATTACGAGGATGGCCGTCGTGGAAGCAATGAGGGCAGCACAGATCGGGACAGCTTGAGAAGCTGCACCTACTGCTGCAGGCCAACTAGTCGGATCTGAGCACAACCCAATAGTGTTGTCATGTCACATTGAATCCCTGGAGCGCCCAGACCCCGCCGACCCACCCAGTCTGGCCAGGAATGCAGAGCAGCTATCAGGCACAGTCCACCAGTGTACATCCACAGCCAGCAGGTCACCGTTACAGTGCAGACAAAACACACATTTCCTTTGCCCGGGGGAAAAAAAAGAAAAATGATAATAATAAAAGAAAACACTTCATGAGTGAAGTTTTAAAGGGTTTTAACTGCATTGCATTAATGGTAAGCAAAGCTTCAAATAGGCATGGCTCTTGTAAAGGATCTTGCAGTATGATGGTCCAGAAACCCTCCGCCAATACTCCTCCACCACCATCACCGTTGAAGCACGCTGTTGAATAAATCTAGGTGAATGGGGCCATTGACATTTTGATAGTACAAGAAGTGGTTGGCTTCAGGAAGGTCCTAGAGTTTTAATCTGTGATGAGATAAAGGTATTCTCTTTGATTTCCTTTTTCTTATATTATCTGTCATCTGCAGTACCTCTAATCACAGTTACACAGGGTGTCCATCTGGACCACATGCTAGACATTTCTTGCAGCCTTCTCCAAAAATCTGGCCAGACAGGGGGGAAAAAAAGCTAATAAAAACAGTACTGAAAGCTCCTCCTGCATGTCTTTATACTCTTCACCCATCAATGTGACTCAGTCTAATCATCGACCAAGTAGCTGTTTAGTTAAATCTCAAGCTGTGTCTTCACTGCTGAGTTCACCTGCTTATCTATTTCTGTTTGGTTAACCCCCTTTTTTCCCTAATATTGTCATTATTTAGTGTTTGTCTTTTCTTTTTAAAATGCGTATTTACTTCTTTTGTTTAAAACCTATTTGCAAAGGAGATATTGAAAGTGAATAGTGATTCTGGGGTTATGGACTCTATATTCTGGCTCAGACTGGGTTTGTGAAGGGTCATTTTGACCTGAAGTGTCTGCATGCTTTTTGTTAAGGAAAACACTGAAATGTATGAATATCAAAAGGAGACTTGTTTTTTTTTTCTTTGTTTGTTTGTTTGTTTTATGGATGTTCTGTTATCTGAGGCTCAAACTGAGATCCCCGAAAGTCTGTAAATCACAGAAATCTCACCTTCCTCCACGGGCGCTCTTCATGTTAGAAAAAGCATTCAGAGAATCCACAACAAGTGGGAAGAAAACAAACATAACCATATCATTTTCATCCTCCCTGTTCTGTTTTTGACAAAGTGTCTAAATGTCTGCCGGCTGTCAGTCTCGAGGTCTGGCTCCAGTTGAGTCAGAGGGATCTCAGTCTGCGCGCTCCGCCTGCTTTGTGCTGTGCACCTCTAGTGGAAGAAATTTTGGTCTACTGTTTGCATGACCTGGTTAAATATGTTTACATGAATGATGAACAATTAGTATAAACACACATGATTATTATTACTCTGTTGTACTGAAAAAAAAAAAGATGTAATACTGTAATTTTGAGATATATAATGTGAAGTGAGTAACACCAGAAGTAATGTTGTTAACAGAATACAACACAGCACAGTGAACTTATCATTTGCATTGACTGTGATGGTCAAGTCTCTACCTGAGTGACTTTTCTCCTGTACTATGTTTATTTCCATCTGGAATATCTTTTTTATGATTCTGTTTTCTTGCTTTTATTGCTTATGTAGAATCTCTCCAACAAATCATTACTAGCTGATATCTAGACATTGATGGGAAAAAAACAAAAAAAAAACACATCAGTGCCACATGTCATGCAGCGCCATTGTGTACATCACTTGTCTGCCAGTGTACAAGCTCCACATTGTTCCTCCAAAGCAAAAGGCCAAGAGCACTAAAGCCATACAGGGAAACTGGAATGCTTTACTAAAGAGGCAGATCAAGCATGTCATCATTTTTTTTAATGTATGACTCAGGTGAAGGACGGCCTTCAAGAGATTTCAAACAGAAAAGGGGTGTGACGAAGCATTTTCCCTCCAACAGCTTGCTAGAATTACTTAAATCCTGACACTTTCCATTATAAAACGTGTTGATATGTTGTGTTACATACATACACAAACAGTCCACTTTAGTTAGAATTGTCATTTTCTTTCATCTTGTTATTGATACATATAGTACAGTAAAAGAAGGCTATCACTCTGGATTTACATGACTGTAATTGTGGAAAATATGCAAACTGTGTTTGAAGGGCTTAATGTTAACTGTAAGATAGCCAGTGTTGATGACTTTGAGAAACTGGCTATTATATGTTTGGTAATGACCTTCTGTTCAACCTTTCCTGGGATTTGTTTCCACTTGGCTGTGTTTTTTAAAGCTTATATTACCCATTACAAACACATCTAAATTCATAAAGAAACACATGTATATTATATATATAAATATAAATATAAGTATATATTGTATATCCTTTTTTGTAAAAGCTGTTTTGAGCTACAAATGTATGGATGCAATGCATCATGGGTTATTGAACAAGATGTAAGAAAATAAGATTTGTACCCACAGAGATATGATTGCTGAAACTGAAATAAAACCTCCTTGTCTATGCATTGTGTGTTCTGTCATAATATAATAAGCGGGTCTGTGAAAGATTTCAGGTGAAACTTTAAAAATGTAAAGTGTGCTGATTCCAAATAGTCTGTAAAAAGCAATGCATTCACTCTTTTAAATGCAGTGCTTCTTAACCTCTCACCAATCACAACACTACAAAATTACAACTTTAAAAATAACCACGATCAAATGAATTTGATTAAAAAATATTTATATTGAATTTATTATGTACAGATCTACAGTAACTGTCAGTGATAATATTAATCACAAATGTAAATGTTTGCTTGTGATTTTCATCTGTCAACTAATAATATGAATGTCAAAAATTATGTACATAGTAAGAATGTAGATAACAAACATTTAAAAAATATTTACTATGGATTAAATAAACAAAATAAACATATAATAAATTGTGCTGTTGGAGAAAAAATAGAATGAACAATGTCTGTATAAAATAAAATGTTTTTATAGTTTTCTAATTCTACTGAACATTTTGATCTAAGTCACATTTAACCAAAGTATTCAGGAGAAAAACAAAAGAAACAAAAAAGACATTATTCAAAGTGATGATGTGTCTCCACTTGACCAGAAGGTGTCGCCTTGATCATGAGCATTGAGCTGTATTATCTATTTATTCTATTTATAGCAGAAGAATCCTTCACCAGGTCAGTTATTCCCAACAGTCTATTGCACCGACTGTGAATACAAAACACACACTTAGTTATAAAACGGTCACACTTCTTTTGCCCTTGCACAGAGCACTGCAGTCTTCCTTAGTCTCTCTTTGACTTGGATGAACTCTGGTTCTTCTTGATTAACTTTCTGATTTTTTTCCAGCTGTGGAGAAAAGAGAAAATAACTTAGTAAAATTGTAATGACACAAATCATATAAAATGCCGCCAATTACTTAAACACAGTTATAGAGTGAAGCCTAAGTACATTTAACTGAGTGCAAAAATAAAGTATGCGCTCACATTGTTTCCTTTTTATGCAGGAATTTAATAGAATTCAAGGTAAAGTCTTTACTCACTATATTGACTTTACACAATTACATTTATTTGACAGGCAGAGATTTTATATATTTTACAGATTTCCTGAGCTGTACTGTAAAAATAACCTCTATCTCTTCCAACTGAAAGAATTACATTTACACATTTAAAAGATTAAAAGATTATTGTAACACCAAAGATAGTAATACCCCCACTGGGTACTTTGTTTAAACCTTTTGCAGGATGTTTCATTTTTGACAAAATATTTAAACAAGGTAATTGATATTTTTTATTTAATGTCAGTGCATATGCCAACATTGCAGAAATATGACATATTTGAAACAGTTGCAAAATACATAGTTATTAACAGAAAGGCAAATCATCAGTGATTCACTGTAAGGTCATATAGCTAGAAACTAATGCTAAACAAAGGTAAACTGTCCAGCAGATAAATAGATTTGTTGTGCTGTTGGAGCCCAGAGTGGACTAGACTGCCCTCAACTGGGTGGATGCAGAACAACTTAATATTCTGTTTCTTTATACACACATGATTACAGAAAACATTATTGTTAGGTATACCTTGCTAGCACTGAGTTGAACTCTCTTTTGCCTTCTGAACTACCTTAGTCCATCATGACACAGATTCAATAAGGTGCTGTAAACATTCCTCAGAGATTTAGGTTCATATTGACATGATAGCATCACACAGTGGCTGCAGGTTTGTCACATCCATGATATGACTTTTTCCATTCCACCACATCCCAAAGGTGCTATATTGGACTGAGATATGGTGACTGTGGAGGTCATTTGAGTACAGTGAACTTGATGTCAGTGTTCAAGAAACCAGTTTGCGATGATTTGAGTTTTGTGACATGGTGTGTTATCCTGCTGGAAGTAGGGCATCAGAAGATGGGCACACTGTGGTCATAAAAGAATGATCATGGTCAGTAACAGCACTCAGATAGTCTGTGTTGCTTAAATGATGCTCAAAGTGTGCCGAGAAAATTGTCTGCACTCCATTACACTCCCATCAGTAGGCTGAATTGTTGATACAAGGCAAGATGGATCCCTGCTATCATGCTGTTTATGCCAAATTTGACCCTATCGCCAAAATGTTGTAGCAGAAACCAAGACTTTCTGGTGAGTACATGGAAATTATAGCCTCAGTTTCCTGTTCTTTGCTTGATAGGAGTGGTACCGAGCATGGTCTTCTGCTGCTGAAGCCCATCTGCATTATGTTATGCTCTTCTGCATACCTTGGTTGTTTGACTTCCTGTTGCCTTCCTCTAAGCTTGAAGCAGTTCGCCCATTCCCCCCGACCTCTTTTAGCACTTTCTAAAATCTAAAAAGCTTCTCAGGCCACTCTATCTGGCACCACCCACCACACCACATTCAACGTTACTTGAATCACTCTTCTTTCCCGTGCTGATGCATGCTTAGAATATCATCAGCTTGTCTTGAGGTCTACATGCCTATGTGCACTGATTAGCTGCCATGTGATTGACTAATTCGATATTTGCACTAATGAGAAGGTGTGCCTAACAAAGAAGCTGGTAAGTGTGCTATACCTGTGTATGTATGTGTGTGTACCTGTTTAGACATCTTTGTGGGGACCAAAAATTGGAATGTTACTATAGTTGTGGGGACCACCAGTCACTTGTGAGGACAGACGTGCCTGTCCTCATGAGTTTGAAGGCGTTTTTGAGACTCAAAATCTGTTTGTTTTTTTGTCAGGGTTTAAATTAGGTTATGGTTTGTTTAGGCCAAGGGTTAGGGTTAGGCAAGGGTAAGCGGTTAGGGAAAGCGTTGTGTCAGTTAGATGTGTGAGAGTGTGTGTGTGTGTGTGTGTGTGTGGACGGGTATTAATATCTTTGTGGGGACCAAAAATTGAAAGTTTACTATTCTTGTGGGGACCGACAGCCCTTGTGGGGAACAAAATACCGGTCCCCAAGGGTTTGAAGGCATTTTTGAGACTCAAAATGTGGTTTGAATGTCAGGGTTACAGTTAGGTTATGGTTAGGGTAAGGGGCTAGGGAAAGCATTATGCCAATGAGATATCCCCACAAGATATGAAAACCCAACATGTGTGTGTGTGTACGCGTGTGTGTGTGTGTGTGTGTGATATAAAGATTGTTCTAAGGACAAAAAGTTGTAAAGTCATCTCTAATGTTAACCCACATTAAGCACAGATGTAACAAGAATTTTCATGGGAAAATGTATAAAAGAAAGAATGCTGTGTGTCCTGTGCTCACATTTTCAAGCCTCTGTTGTCTTTTCAGCAGCTCTTGATGTAGCTCTGATGTCTTCTTCTTTGCCTCCTCTTGATCCCTGCTCGCTTTCAATCTTTGTTCCCATTTCCTTTTTTCCAGAACTCGCTGGAGTTCAGTCTTTCCTTCTTGAGACACTCTCTTCCTTTCAATGCACACAGACACGCTTAATGGTTTATGCAAGTAATGACACTGGAGTATGAGCATTTCTGACCTTTAATCTCTCTGCCCAACCTCTTGTGGGTCATCCGCAGTTCCTTATGCAGCTCCCGGTGGCTCTCCAGGGCAGTTATCGCACTGGTAGCTTTTAGGGGTCTGATTAGATTACTGCTCTCATCCCCACTTGGCAGTTGGGGTGGAAAAGCCTGAAGCTCTGAAAATCGGCCTTCAAGTTCGGTTTGATGAGTCTGCATCATGGAGGCTAAAGAGAACATCATGTAACAAACAGTTTATATAAATATATTTTCCTATCAAGATGATTTCTAGGTCGAACTCTGCCTCAGATTTGTAAGATTCAGTATTACATACCAAACTCTCTCTAAGGTTTGACTGACACATCTACAACAAAGGTTTCATTGTTAAAACAACAAATTTATAATCCATATATTGTAAGAGTATTTCAACAAGACAGGAAATACAACATTACTCTGATATTTTCTCACCATACATATGAAACTGTGTCTCATCTCTACCTGGAAAATGCTGAAGATCTCTCTGTCAATAGAAAAAGGTGGGGGGGGGGAAAGAAAATAAGACATCCTAGAGATACCAACATGCCCCAGACAAATAATGCTTTTTACAGATACGTACATGCAAAAATAAAAGCAGCACAGGGAAAAGGAAACAAATAGAAATCTCCATGTCGAGACAACACTGCATCTTATTGGAAATAGCACAAACACAAAGCTGCATTATGATGCTGACAGACAAATGAAGTGTCAACTCCTTACACACGTCCAGTGAAGCGAGAACTGTTACTGTTGAGGTGGAAGGCTGCCACCTCATTAATGACAGGATCAAACAAAACACAGTTAATTCCCACTGAGTTATTTGCCTGCTGGAATTTAAGCAGAATTAATAGCTGGGACAAGAATCATTATCCTCCGTGAATCAGTCTGGACAGCTGAATAAACAGTTCATTCAGCTCTGGACCGTTTTTGTTGTTTACTGAAGTATTTCATAAATATGCAGGAAAAGCATGCATGGTAACATAAAACCTTTTTTGTTTGGAAACTGTCTGCTACTTTGGAGCTCTCCAGCTTGCCATAGTGGCATTTGAGCTACACTTAAACAGGCAAAATCAAAATTAAAAAAAAGAATTTGAATGCTCAATGTGATCCAATTCAAGCAACAATATCCAAATAAATAAAAAATTCAACAAGATGACAGTAACTTGTCAGAATTAGAGGGAATCTAGATGAGGAATGAATACATTTTAATGACAAATTGCTGCTAGCCACTGTTTTTTCGGGCGGGAGTCCTGTTTTGGTAAAGCTCACACAGTGGATATTGTAGGAAGAAGAATTAATAGGACATGACAGGATAAACAGTCTCCAAGGGCAGCTTCTCAGAGTGCATTTTTCAGAGTGCATTTTTTCAGTTGGATATAAAAACCAATATTTGTTTAAGCATTCACTGCCTTTGAGCAATGGGTAAAAAAAAAAAAAAGAGAGAGAGAGATGTCAGTAAGAGAAAAATCTGCCACAGGAAAAATGAAGTACTGTAGGACAAAAGCTGTGAGCACTTTATGTCAAGCTCAGTAATAACACAATAATACCACAGTATGGTAACGAGGTAATAACTAAGCAAAACACACTTATAACCAAGTTATAACAAAGTATACACTGAGTAAAACAGACTGAACTTTATTTTATTTATTTATTTTTAAAAAAAAAGGAAAGCAAATTTAAATATAGCAGTAAAGTTATACTTTGGTAAATATAAATACTTTGGAAACAGTAAGGTAACTTACAGTAAAATGGTTCTGTCACTTACAACATTTGGATTCTAAAAATACCACTAACAGACACCAACACATGCATGCACGCACGCACACATCCTCCTGATGCTCCCAAAGTACTTTAATTTAAAATTAGGATGATAACAACAAACTTACCTTCTTCCCATGGGTGACTCCCATGTCTTCAGAGTGAGTCCAGATTTGGTGCTTGCACAGATTTCGTCTGGGCTCACACTTTACGGGGCTTCAGCAATAATTTGAGGTTACCCTCTCTCTCTGCTCCAGCAGCCAAGAATGCCACAGTGGGAGGAAAGTTCCCCGTGTTTGGACCAGAGGGAAGCCACTACTGAGAAAAGCTCCCGTTGAGCAGGCTAAAGGTGCTCAGCAAAACCAAAACCACTTAACTCTATACTTACATATTAAGTGCTGTATTTCAGTAGATTTGTATACATACATTTTATTGGACCGCTTATTTTACAGCACTGCCATAGGCCGGCTAAATGGATGAATGGATGGATTTAGCTAAAAAGATTTAAGATTTGAAATTAAACACACACAAGGCTCGGGGAAAAAGTCTATAAAATTACAAGAGAGCAGAACTACTTCTTCTCTTCTCCATTAATCATTTTCTAATCTGTCACATTTAAACTTGTGACCCCCTTACAGGAGCCGTCGCTCTATGCTTTGAACCACTGGACCAAAGTAATTAGTCTAGTGGTAAAGCAGCTTTGTTGTAAAGGAACAAAAGTGTTTCAAGGCCATTAGTAAAAGATATGTGCACAGTACTCAGTAACTTCCTTGACTCCTACTATTTGAACATTTACTGTACAGCCCACAATCACTAAATGCAATAAAAAAAGACACATCTTCAATACTTGGAGTGTTCATTTGGATAAAAATATCAGGGAATATCAAGAAAGTGCAATGGAGGGAGGGGGGTACTAATCCTAGAAGGATTGGACTGGAAGGCCATTATAGTACAGTGAACTTACTGTCAAGGTCAAAAAACCATGACAGTGAGTTTTGAGCTTTGTGACACGGTGCATTATTCTGCTGGAAGCAGCCATCAGACGACGGGCACACTGCAGTCATAAAGGGATGGACACAGTCAACAATTGTTAGGTGGGCTGTGGTGTTTAAGCGGCCCATAGTGTGACAACAACATACACACCATTACAACACCAGCAGCAGCCTGAGCCATTGAAACAAGACAGGATGGACCCATTGCTTTCGTGTTGTTTAGGTCAAATTCTGACGCTCCCATCTGCAGGTTTCAGCAGAAATTGATACTCATACATAGGCAAACTGCAGCTTCAGTTTCCAGGTCTTATTGGCAGCAGGTGGTGTGGTCTTTTGCTGCGGCAGCCCATCTGTTTCTGGATTCAATGCATTGTGTATTTTGGTGCATGTCTTGACTATAATGAATGGTTATTTGAGCTCCTATCAGCTCAAAGCAGTTTGGCCATTCATAATTTTTCTTTTTTGGACCATTCTCTGTAAACCCTAGAGATGGTTGCGTGGGAAAAATCCCAGCAGATCAGCAGTTTCTGAAATAGAAGGACCAGCCGCCATCTGGCATCGACAACCATGCCACCTTCAAACTCACGTGATCATCTTTTTACACCGACGTTCCACAGGTGACCTCTACCATGTCTGCATGTGTAAATGCAATGCTTCGTTGCTATGCGGTTGGCTCATTAGATATTTGTAGTGACAAAGAGTTGAACAGGTGTACCTAATGAAGTGGTGGGTGAGTTGGGGGTTTTTTACACTGTAAACAGAAGTGTGATTAATAATGTAGGGGAAATATTAACATGTGTGTTTACTGAAATTGTAGACAGGTATGATTTTTGTGGTCAGTAAATCTTGAAAGGCCATTTTAAAACTGCAGCCACATTTTACAGTTCATGTTAATTAATGTTTACGTAAGTCAGTCAGTCAGCCAGCCAGTCAGTCAGTCAGTCGCTGAAGGTTCTTGGGAAACAGCCGCCCACCTCCACCATCTCTGGCCATCCTCTATAAATGTTGTTTTTTTCATCATTAACAGCTTGCTGACAGATGAACAGAGGAGAAGAGAACGGTTGTTTTATCATTTTTTTTTCTTCCAGGCAGCAGATTTTAAAATAGATGGTCTTTTCTGACACAAATAGAACAAATGAAACTGCACTTAACAGGTTCACTAACCTTCTCAAAGAGGCTTTTGATTTTTGTGCCTGCTCTTCCAGCAAACACCCAGCTGTCTCTGCGCTTTACAGACCTGATCAAAGTGCTTCCCATTTCACTGAATATCTCCCTCATTTCATTTGTCATTCTGCCACAAAGTAGTAGAGCGGGTCACATTTTGTGACATGAAATTTGTTTTAAATGTTGAATACCTTAGATATGGACTTACGTTTCTGTGACATCATCAAAGGAGGCCACCAAAACGATCATTCCACATTTTATCTTCTTCAGGTGTGCGAGGATGTCTTTTGGGTCGTTTGTCAGAGTATAAAATTGAAAAAAAAAAAGAAAAAAAGTCAAAGCTTCGTTACAAGATTAAATCAAAAACTTGATTAGAAGATTTAAAGAAAGAAAAGCGCTTACGTCCTGTTTTCATGTTAAGACAGGCAGATTTTTCTACAACTCCAGTTTCACCTATGATAATAAAAAAAAAAATGGCATATGATCAAAATAATTATAATAATGACAGACAGAAGAATATTATGCATACAGTCCTGCACAAAATCTAGAGTCAACACGCATTTCTTTCTGTTTGCAAGGAAAATGGAAAATAGATCCAATGATTTGTTAATGCCTATGAAAAAAAGAGAAAACAGATGGCCAGTCCATGACTGATCGTATTTTTCAATCCAGGTATGCTTTTTATCTATCGCCAGTCTGTTTGGGATCATTGTCATCATCTGACACATTTTAGACAGTATTACACAGTAGATCAAAATCCTGTTTTCCTGGGTTAATAATTCCACATATCTTGACATGATCTCCCAACACCACTGACCGAAACGCAGCTCTAAATAAAGAGAAACAGGAACTCAATTGTGTGAATGCTTTACAGCATTCACACAACTACAACAGAGCCTCCACCGTGTTTTAAAGATGGCTGTATACCAGGGGTAGGCAACTCCCAGCCTCGAGTGCCGGTGTCCTGCAGGTTTTAGATCTCACCCTGTGTCAACACACCTGACTCAAATAATTAGTTCATTACTAGGCCTCTGGAGAATTTTAAAACCTGCAGGACACCGGCACTCGAGGCCGGGGGTGGCCCACCCCTGCTGTAGACATTCACTATTGTACCGCTCTCCTGGCCTCCTCTGTACTGACTGACAAGAATTGGAATCAAATCATCTTTTGCAACAGGCTGCTAGTAACAAAGCGCCTAAAATTATAATTTAAAATAATTTCATCGCTAAGTTGTCTGTTATGCTAGGTGCCTTTTTTATGCTTGAATGAGTCATAGGTCAGTGTTTAACAAACAAACACTACTCTGAAAATGCTCAGGTACAAAGTCTAGACTGTTTAATGATAGACTTTGAAAAATCTTCAGAAATCCTGGAAAGCTATTGCTCAAGAGCACTTTAAAAAGTTTAAAGAAAGTTTGATCCCCTGGAAGATATAAAGATCACAAATATTAATCTTTAATTATATTACCACTTCATTTTTTTTCCCATTGTTTGTGCATGTTTATAAGTGCATGTGCATGTGCATGTTTATAAGCCTGAGTATTATACTTACCATTTATCACTGCAGTGTTTAGCCCTGGTCCCATGTTATTCAGTGCATTATGCTGTTGAAGCACTGAAAGGGTTCAGTTGCACACCAGAATCTTTTTTGGGTTTTTTTTAAGAACTCTGTTAATTCAGGTGTTATCAAATTAATACATACAATATGCCATCAAAACAGACTGTTGGCCCAACAATATCAGCGGCGCCGCAAGTAAAGCAATGTGGTTGGGTGGACACACTCTAGACAGGCTGCACTTTGGCCAAGACATAGTTGGAGCTAAAAATGCATGGAAAAGATTTTACTGCAGGAATAAATATTTTGTAAAATTTTGCCTAAAAGACATTGTTTGAGATTCTCTTTGACTTGATCTGCATTTTAAAACCCTAAGGTGAAAGAAATGAGACAGTATGGTGGAGACAGCAGGCATAAACTGTCACTAAAAAGCTGTAGCTCCGGATTTAATAAGCAAAACATTTCACCAAGAGTATTCTTTTCTCTCTCCTGCGCCACGGATGAATTAATGGATATTCCCCATGTGATTAGGAGGACAATAATTACAGCAGCAAGGGGCAAAAACAGCTGTCAACAGTAAAAAGATAGTAGATCAAATCTGCAGTCGCACACCACCAAAAGCAGCTGTTGCGAAATGAAGGAAAAGCTTACCTCGATATTTCATATCTGCAACAGATCAGAGAGCTTTTTTTTTATTCCTGGGGGGAAGAGTTGAGACCTTTCAAACTCACCCGAAGAACTGAGGGGGGAAAAAAGACATGCTAGCAGAGCTTTGGTGCCATCTCATCTGTGAAAACGCAGCCTGATAATTCCTATAACTTGTGGGAAAAACCCTCTTTTCTGTAAAACGTGCATATAGCTACGGAAAACTAGATGATTAAGTTTTCACAATGTCGAACAAAGGAAGGTGTCCACCAGTAACAGATACTATTTGTAGTCAACAACAAGGCTTGCAAACAGCCAATTTTGTGTTGCAGGTGTATAAACAAGCCTCTGAAACCTAGAGAGAGGAAAGACACTGAGGAGGGCCCAAAAGCCTCATATTTCAAATGGGATGAGTAAGAGAAAAGGGGATTTAAAGAATCATTGTACCAGCTGTCAGAGTTTTCCATTTGTATGTAAATTTGGGTAAAAACCCATATGATGTGTGGAAGGATCTGCATAAAGCAGCTCATACACAGACACACACACACAAAATGCTACAAACTACAAAAGAAAAAAAATCGAAAAATTTTACTAAAAACTAAAAAGTAACTATAGGAAAGGGCAAATACAGTGTTGCTGAAAAGAAACATTGCAGAATCAAATGGGAAAGTAACTCAGAAAACCTGGAGCGCTGACCACGGCGGAGAGTGAGAAGTCAATTATCTGGAATAAAAACCACAACGACAGGGCAATAGAGCTGGTGTTTTTTAAAGGATTTAAGACAAACACAGCAATAAGCCATTAGTCACATTTAGATGGTGAAAGACGTGGTAATCCCCAAAGAGGAGGTCAAGCCTGTCTGTCACAAAGCATCTGCCCTGCTGATCCTTCAGCAGTAGCTGAGCTCGAGCCTTTCCTGCCTGGAGAGCTCGTAAACAAAAACAGCATCACCTCGTATCATATTCTGGCAAATCAAGTGCACAGATGAACACAATGATCATTTTCTCTAACAGACTGATTTCGGATACAGATCTTTACAACCTCGTCCAATAACAACAACCGGCACATCTATCATGGAGATAATACTGTAGTCTCATTTTATGAGCTTTATTTCAGACTGCACTGCTTGCTACGCTTTTATCTCGCCGTTTATTTCCTATTACACATAGTGATCTGTTTTTATTTTTTGTTTAATTTTATTGAGCTCTTACACTCATCGAGCCATTTTATTTTATTGCCTTATTTAGTTTTTTTCTAGTCACTCAGCTACTCAATTTTATTTTGTTGAGCTCTTTTCTGCTTGAGCTGTTTCCCCCTCATCAAGATATTTTACCTATCTGAAATGTTGCAAAGGTGTTGTTGTTTTCCTCCAGGACAGCATCAGATCGTCCCACCATAGATTCCTCTAAACTGTATGAAGGGATGTACTCTTTTCTTCTAAATTTACGTTTCGTTTTCTTCTTATGACGACAGCGTGAAACACTTCTACAGATTCAACAAAACAGGCTTGTTCAGCTGAAACATTACCCATTCATTTTTTCCATGTTTGTAGCCAAATGAAGTTTAATACATTTATTACTTAACTTTAGATGATTTTACCACAGAATCATCAACTAAACCGCAATAAATGGATTTTGGCTCCCTTCCATAAGGCATGGCCTTCAGATTAAAATCGTCTTGCCCTAACGCCCTTTTAACAAGACAAAGTATCACGCGAGGAGGCTGGGATGTTGAGACGTGCTGTTTTGTTTCTGCTTTGTTTGAACTCACTGCCTGAATTCCTTCCAGAACCTTGAAGATTGTTTATTTAAAACCTTGAAAGGCTGAAGAATTGCAAAGCACAAAACTATTTAAAATGAAGGATATAACATCATTTTCACACCAGCTTCAGGTGAGGATGGTGTATTACCAAAGGTGACCAGCAGGTGGTATTTGTGTACTGCCGTTTACTGATCAGCGGTAACACAAAGCACACAGAGAGGGAATCGGTTTCCTTTTGTATGATTATCGACATTCTGCAGATAGCAATCAAACAAACACCGGCAATATATTGCAACGTTTGACTCCATAACTCCTGGATTTTTTATTCCATAGCCACATTTAATCAACCATCCCCTATATATAAGGATATAAATCATCAAGGTAACAACCTGGGGAAAAAAATAAGTACAGACCAAGCACACTTAACCAGTCCACAGGATTAATATGTTTAATAACCAGCAGATTTAGTTCCCAGATGTGCAAGAAATAAATAAAAAGATACAGAAGGTTTTATAAATACTGATCCACATCAACATCAGTAACAACAGAGCAAAAGATGTTTGGAAAACACAAGAATCGGGTCTCAGTTTTTGATTTTTTAATCACACGAATAATAACTTAAAATGAGCCATTCGTTAGTTTGAGCTGTCACACTGACGTTCACGTCAGAATATTCACTTGCAGCTCCCAACCAGGTAAGTGGCTTTTTTTTGTATCTGTGACAAGTACGGCTGTCAGAACGATCAGGGTACATCATTCAGCCCAGCGCTACATTAAAGACCCAGTGGACTAAACTGCAAATTGCCTTTAAGTGGAACGATGAAACAGGAAATCCTTTCAAAGGGAAACTGCCCAACTGGCAGACAGCTGAAGTCTTATTTTGACTACCTTTAGCTGCACATCATTTAGGGTGTTGGAAACACCAAATCTCCATGTGCGACTTTGTAACAACCGCTTAATTCATAGTATTACACATTCACATGTTCTGTGGCAGACTTTTTCAGACAAACACTGAGCGAATGTGCGTCTGCCCTTTCAATGCCCCACTGACATTTAGTGCATTGCCAGTAAATAATACAGCAAAAAAAAAAAAAAAGTTCCGTTTTAGATTGTATATTTAAGGTAAGGTTAGTTTTTAAACGTTAAATAGTGGAAATAATGGAGTAAGCAGTGGAGTGTTGACTCTATATGATCAGTAGCATTAGCATCCAAATCACACACCCACAAGTCTTATCAAACACATAGGTCTCAGAGCTCAATTAATCCAAAAAACAACAACAAAATAAATGCAGCTGAAAGATGTGCAGATAGCTCAGTAGTTATCAGGCTTTCCAAAATAAAAGAATAATTTAAAAAGGCTGCATGAATTGCTGCTTTAATACACTGACCGTATCGCCAAATAACACATTCAATTTTGTTGACAATTCATTACGACTCTTATCTACCGCAACTAATACTGAATGTTTTGTTGGTTGTTTTATTGTAGCATATTTTAGCAGAATATTGATTGTGAGAAATAAGAATTAAATGGGTTTTATGCTGGGGAAAAAAAAAAAAGAACACTTTTTTTAAGCCCTGAGCTGTGCCTGCGGGAACAACCTCCACCCATCAGAGGGTTGGGTAGTAGCCAAAGACATCAAATGTCATGTGTTATGTGTAAAAAAGGAGAAAAAAATAGAAAAGAAAATGTCAGTGATGATTCGAAAGAAGGTCATTATTTCACATCTAAGAGTATGAAGCTGCACAAATAGAAATCACATTTAGCCTAAATTACAGTTTAAGATATAATTGCAAATAGTTAATACTATTTCCTCACTTATTTGATTTATAATTCTATATTTTTGGTTTCACATCCATGGCTCGTTTTTTATCCCCACTATGAAAACAATCCTCCATTTCATTCATACACCACACAGTTTATAGAATAAACTCCATTTCAGTCAGTCCAGCAGCTTCCCAGTTGGAGATTTATTCCAAAAGATCCTGTAAGGGGAGAGAAAAGGAAGCTGAAATTGACTTGTGATGTGATTAGGAAGGATACAGTGGTGCTGGCTTGTACTGGAAGAGAGATGACAGCGAAAGCTACAATCAGAGAAGCCACGATGCACTGACCTCGTCTGAATCCTCTCCCACTGTGTGCGACCTCCTGTCGCCATCCTCCTCTGCCGCTGCTGAATGCCCCTCCTCCATCTGTCTCAGCACTGAGTATCTGTAAGTTGCCTCACTGATAAGAAAGTTATGCGGCAAACCAGGGTGAGTTGTTTTTACTGCAATCTAAGTGTTTAAAATAAATACGTTAAGGCTCATTAATACATTTTCATTACTTGACTGGGAAGCAGTATTTTCGGATGATCAATACGGCAGCAGCTACCGCCGCCGCAGACACCAAGATCACTGATGCAATAATCCCGGGGTGAAGCCTTAACCCGGCCTAAAAAGACAAATGAATCCAATAAGATCTAACAGTGGGGTAGTTAAAGAGCCCATAAACCTAACAGCTCAGTTCATGAAGTGTGGCAAAGATAAAAAGGAAATACAGCAGGAGATATGACAGCTGAACAGCGGTGCATTATAAATCATAGTGGTGGGGTACATCCCAAATGCTCAGCAGCAGGGCTGCAAGTCTCTGGCCAAGAGGAGATACTGATGCAATCCGGATGACATGTTCGTCACATCAGACTGTGGATCACTATAATATCGTTAAGTCGGGCCTGTGCATTAGTTGATTTGGAACAAAGTGTGACAACATTAATCTTTGTACCAATAATTCAGATGGAGCGAGACTAAAATGTGACAATGAACAAGAACAACTTCTAATGCATGTTTGGCGGTGTCAAATATCCCAATCAACCAAACAGAGATGGGTGGGGTTTGATGGTTATGAAACATTAATTTAAACCCTTACTCTGTTTTGGATTGGTCAAGCTGTATATTATTTGAAAACACATGCCAAACATATCACAGCTCATTTTTTTTCTCTTTAGTTAACTACTGGCAGCAACTCGACGCATTTAGACATGGAAATATGGTCAAGGTACTGAAGTTCAAACTAAGCATTAGAACAGAGAAGATGATTTAAGGGGATTTGAATGTGGCATGGTTGTTGGTGTCAGATGGGCTGATCTGAGTATTTCACAAACTGCTCACCTACTGGGATTTTCCTACACAACCATCTTTAGGGTTTACAGAAAATGGCCTGAAAAAGAGAACATATCCAGTGAGTGGCAGTTCTCTTGGAGAAAATGTCTTGTTGATGCCAGAGGTCAGAGGAGAATGGCCAGACTGCTTCGAGCTATTAGAAAGGCAGCAAATAACCACTTGTTACGGTATGCAGAAGAACCAGGTACCACTCCTGTCAGCTAAGAACAAGAAACTGAGGCTACACTTTTCTCAGGTTCACCAAAATTGAACAATAGGAGATCCGAAAAATAACACCTGCTCTGACTCTGACGAATCTTGATTTCTGCTGCAACATTCAGATCAGTATTTGATGTAAAGAACATGAAAGCACGGCTCCATCGCGCATTGCATCAACAGTTCAGGCTGCTGGTGGTGCTGTTGTAATGATGTGGGGGATACTTTCTCAGAGCAATCGTTGCTGACCATGTCCTTTCCTTTACGACTAAAGTGTACCAACATTCTTATGGCTGCTTCCAGCAGGATAATGCAACATGTCACAAAGCTCAAATTATCTCAAACTCATGACAGTGAGTTAACTGTGTTCAAGTGGCCTGCACAGTCACCAGATCACAATCCAACAAGCATCTTTGGGATGTGGTATAATAGGATGAATCATAGATGTGCAGCCCACAAATCTGCAGAAACTCTGTGATGATATCTTTCCAATATGGACTAGAATCTCTGAGGAATGGTTCCAGCTCTTTGTTGAATCTATGCCATAAAGAATTAAAGCAGTTGTGAAGCCAAAAATGGGGTTGAAATAATATTGAAATGATATGGTAAATCGTGAGTATAGATATGCACTAATTATACATAAATATATATCTATATCTATCTATATATATATCTATATATATATATATTATATCTATCTATCTATCTATCTATCTATCTCTCTCTCTATATATATATATATATATATATATATATATATATATAGAGAGAGAGAGAGAGAGAGATACGGTTGAAATACAGCAGTATGCGCAATACAAAGATGAGGGCCATAACATTGAGTGAATTCAGAGGGGTATAAATATGCTTTAGGAAATGGAGTACTGTTCCTCCAAAATGCATCAGTCTCAGTCATATAGCAGCTTGTGATTATAGACTTCCAAGAAGTGCTTCAGGCTAGTTCACTACAAGTCAACAAGCTGAGACTAGAGATACGAAAACTTAATCTTCATTTAAATTAAAGTAAGTCCACTGCACTACAGGTATAAATGGTAGCATCGCCATAAATTAGAGCCCGTGTTTGTAAACTAATTTAACTTTTACCTCGAGTTTATCGGATCTCATTACTCATACGGCCTTACATACCTGTTGTTCAGACATCCTTGTTACCTTTGAAGCCCGGCTAACTTATTTTCATTATGCAGCCTCGAACTGTGGACATTAGAGCCTGCAAGGATCCAAACTGAAGCGATTTAAAGGCATTTAATTTATTGTTTTTTTGGTCCGAGTATAGTCGTAAGCTTTGCAGCTGTTTACTTCCTGCTTCTGCTTTTTTCACCTGTTTCCCCGCCCCCGTTAAAGCGCACCATGTGACATAAAGTTATGTGTCACATGACCTTCTGATGGCCTATTTAAAACTTATTTTCAGACCTGTCGTTTTTGCTGCACACGATCCCCTCTTTAAGTATGACAGTACTTACAAGCGGTGACATATGTATCTGATTACTTTAGAGAGGAAGTCAATTTTAACTAATGATCCTTTGGCATGTTTTGTATTGGGTCCTGTACTATATAAAGCACCGAGATCATGCTTGAAATGTGAGACAGTTCCTTATGTAACATTCAATGCTTTTTCGAGGCTGTCACACAGTTCCTAGGACCAGTTTTGTGAGTCATAAGCACATTAAAATTCAGAAATGTTGATTTTTCTCTGTCCAAGGTCTTGTTTTGGCAGGTTGTAACTGTTAATTGGAAACAATGCATTGTGAAATTGAACATTTGTCACTCTGCTATTGTGTTCTGAATTTCTGCAAATAATAAAGCATTTCCCAGGATGTGATTTTCCTTTTTTTTAATTCCATTTTTCTCCTTCATGGTTAGGCAACAGTTTATATCGGGCTGAAAATAATGATTCAAGCTGGTATCAGGCGCTCATCAGGTGTGATGAGTGATTTGGCGAGACTGACGAAAAGACTTGCCAACCTCATGAGCAACCCGCCTGTTGTACTCCCAGTTACAGTTGCAGGCCATGAGATCCTAATTTTGAAGATTTTTACATGCATTAAGTATAATAAAAAACAATCATCTTCCTTTATCCTTGTCCCAATTCTGTCAAATTACTCATTTTAAATGCAGATAAACACAAGAAATTCAAACCACTGCTATTTCAAATTTCATTTAATTCACATTACACATATGCACAACATGGTTTTATGATTTTTTGACACCATAAATTATCTGTACTGTAAAATGTAAAACTGAAATATCACAGATTCAATATGTTCTTTCAGAAAGCCTGATAAGAGTTTGCCAGCCAAGCTTCACAAACAGACTCTTTTTGGCATCACATGTGCAAATGAATAAGCAAGAACTTTCAAAAAGCAAGTATCTGTATTACATTCCCAGTCTCTTACAGACATGACACTACATATGGTGACAGAAAGCTCCTGTTAGCTTCCACAAACGAACGGATAGACAGAAAGTGATTTTTTCCTGAATTGGGAATTCAATACCGATCAATAAGCTCAGCTGATAAATCCTGAAGCCATTCATTGACTTTCAATTTGATTCATTATTTTTGGCTCTAATTGACTTCAAGTCATGCCAGTTCATAGTACTTTCCTGTCTTTGGATCAAAATAGCAGTTCAGGCAAGGATCATAGAGCAGATTCAAATACTCATCCTCGTTCTCCTCTTCATTCACTGACTCATCTCCTCCTGCAATAAAGCCAGAGAACCATTTAGCAGCACTGGATGTAGCTGTTCAAAAAGGACGTAAGTAACAGTACAACAGCGATCCATAATGGAATTTGCACAAATAAAGTATGTAAGTGTAAGACATCATGTTTTTAATACACAGTGGAATAGCCATGGCAGATATGAATAGGAGCCTGCTCTGTCAGCTGTTACTGGAATACAATGAGAAGTCTGGATGGTGGAGTGACCTTCAGACTCAGGTGGATTTAAAAGTTTTCTGCCGCTGCCATTTTTTTCTTCATCAATCAAGACCCAAGACACCCAGGCCCAGTACCACATTATGAAGCTGTAAAGAGATTCCCTGTAATCCCCACGACTTTAAAGCATGAGAATTTAGCTGTTAAATTGACGGGCAGTTAAACACTAAAAAGGTTATGGAATGCTCCGGGACGAACATTTTATCTTATCAGAACTCGGGCAACAATAATGAAAACTAATTATAAGACACATTGTGTAAGAGGTTTAAAAATGATGTTGTAAACTGGAAAGGTTTCATCAATTAACCTTGTCGATGTGTCTAGGGGGTACAGACCTGTAATGAGCCTGTCTCCTGTGACCTTTGGCATAATGTGGAGGACACAGACCTTCACTCTTATTTTTTATTTTTTTTTATTCTTAATTAGATACAGTTCCACCTGCTTTCCCACCATGTTGTGTGTGGTCTTTGGTGGATTGCTGTACCCTAACATTCCTGCAAGCTCTGACATCAGTGAATGTTTCCATTAGCTGTATCCATTTGTGCCATTAGTGTTAATGCTACAGCACTGGATTGCTTTCTGTCTTCCTGACTTTCACATACAAAAAGGCAGTCTGCAGGCAAAGGGACTAATATGAAGGTTTCTGTACCTCTGACTAGACTTCCCCCATTGTTCCATGTGTTGCCTGACCTTCTCTGCTGGCTGGGAGGCATAATAGGAGGGCTGAGCACGTCCATCCATTCCCTAGGGAAAAGACCATAAAGGCAGACAGACATGACAACACATACCATTACACTTACCAACCTACTTTATGACATTTTAACAATGAAGTCCCATCATCGTGGGTTCTGAGAAGCCCATCTAAGCTCCCATTGTCCTTGAGCCACTTCTCCTGCAGCTCCACAGTTTTACTTGAAGGATCACTTATTAGATTTTGACTCAAGCTGTGACTTCCAAGTGTCCACATTCGGGCACGGAGTAGGGGTCTTAACCTTGCCTGTTTCAGAGAGAGCATGACTTCATTTCTCTCTAAATGAGTTTATCCTCCCTGTCTGCGATGTACTCAGGCTACAACTATACATCAGTCATTTTCCACTAAATGAAAACACTGTTCTGTTTTAGTATGGCGTAACAGATTACAGCCAGAGGAGAAAATATCACAAGATGAATTCTTTTACTTGGAGGCAATGCAAAATTCATTTGTTAAACAGCATCCATAATCATTTTTGGCTATACATCAGTTGTGCAATTATGCATTAAGATCTTTTGCCTTTGGACAAAACGTCTCATGAGAACACATCATAGCATATTTAATGAGGAATTACAGTATAATCGTCTTATGCACAATATTCACAATATTCCCTGCTAAGCCCGCCTCACCATCATCAAGTGAAGCGATTGATAATGTCACTCAAAACAAAGTATATTACATAAACTACAAAACCATTCATGCTATCTATTCAGTGTGATCCTTTATAACTTGGTGTACTTAATGCTACTTCAAATTTTCATTTTTACTGGCTCTACTCTTGTATCCATGTTTTTAATGGGAAATCTTTACTGGGAAATATTAAAATACAGAAATTACTTATGAGCAGTCCTCTTTAGTGATGTGGTCTTCTGATAATAGCTAGTAAAAAAAAGAAAAACCTCTTATGATCACGAGTAAATAGTATGATACATTAAACCTAAATAAAGGTTTCCTTTTTTATCTGATCTTCCTATACATTTAAGTGTACATTCATTTCATTTTCTTTATGTCTTTAAGTGATAAAGTGCATTATCTCTGTTGAGGCCCTGATTTTTCTTTCTAACAAAAGCATTCGCCTCTTCTTTCCAACACCCATTTGACTGCGTGATAGGCAGGAACATTGTACAAAAGTTAATGGAAGCAATTTTCAAGGACAAAAGCCTCTGCTACTGAACTGTAAATTGAACTTCAAATTGTTAAGTGGGACTTGGCAAGAGTGATTAAACTCTTAGATTTTCAAGTCATTATAATCCAAATATAGACCAGAGATAAAGGGAATAAATTGGTTTTATTCAATTAGAGAAAGCACACTGCTTTTGCACAGTGGTTGAGTGTACTGAAAATGAGCTTTCTAAATATCTCGAAAAGAAACAGTATCAAGAAACTCTGTTTGTCTGACACGCTGGTAACAAAAGTTCACAATGGTATTAATGTACAACTGTATTTCTAGTCAAAGTCTCACTGACAGCCTTATTTGCTGTTTCAACTTTAGCATTCTAGCCAAAGGCAGACACAATTATTACGTGCAAAGAAGCATGTTAAAATGCCAGAAAAAGCCCTGGCAACATTAAGCACAGCAATCGGGGCATTTTAGCTGTCAGGGAAGCTGTTGCTCTCAACAGCAAGAAAGCCTTGCAGTGGTGCCAGGTCGCTCAAAAAACACCATGATAGAATTCTCTGTAAGGGTGTCTCAGGATGCAATGCCTAAAAGAAATGAAAGAAAACAACGACAAATCCTGTGCAGCTGCTATTCAGTATGTAAATCAAGGCTTACTTCGAAGTCTCATTTCAGGACTACAGCTGTGGAATCTGCAGAGCTCCGTGAGTGTGTTTGTGAACAGTAATATTAATTTCAGCGGCTATTCAATCAAGCAGCATCGCTTAACTAAATATTCCCCAGTCGACTGGATGGATAAATTTGAAATCTTTAAATCTGTATGATACAGTAACGCAAATACAAATATTTCAGCTCAAGGAAGTCTACGTGTGCCCACATCTTGCTACCTTGGTTTCCATCAACAAATCAAATGGGTTTGAGAGATGGAGGTTGCGTAATTTCAATAGTGAAACCGTGATGCAATTCCTTTGTCTTCTTTTGTAACCTACAATATGGTTGTGTAACAGACCACATGGTTGTCTATGTTCACAAAGAGATGGAGGTGTGCAGGGACGAGGCTCCATATCTGCCAGCTGTGGGGCTACAGGATTTCTCCGGAACCTTCCAAGGTGAACTGGATCTATTCATACAATGCCACAGTTAGGTTCTTAGACGCATAAAGAACACCTGAAAGCAAGTTTGAAAATAATGGTATTCAGTGTTGTGAAGTGGGCAGTAATATCCTTCCAGTGTTAATCTGTTAAATTGAAAGTAGTTGAGCTTTATTTCTGAGACTCTTTCACCTTGTGCTCTAAATCAACACACCGAATCTGTTCCAAGAGGTGTTTGACTCAAGCCTTAATTCTGAGCTATTTTCCCCTTC